>PVLC010005014.1:18793-79970 GCA_004027655.1 Graphiurus murinus | reverse complement strand
ACCTCCGAGCTATACCCCCAGCCCTATTTTTTATTCTTTATTTTGAAACCGAGTCTCACTAAGTTGCGGAGTGCTTCACTAGGTAGCTGAGGCTGGCCACGAACCCGGATCCTCCAGTCTCAGCCTCCCGAATGCTGGGATTACAAGCGTGCGCCACCACGCCCGGCTTCTAAGTTTGTTTTTTTTTTTTTTTTTTTTTTTTTTTTTTTTTTTTTTTTTTTTTTTTTTTTTTTTTTTTTTTTTTTTTTTTTTTTTTTTTTTTTTTTTTTTTTTTTTTTTTTTTTGCGGTACCGGGAATTGAACTCAGTGGCATTCCACCTCCGAGCTACACCCCCAGCCCTATTTTTATTCTTTATTTTGAAACAGGGTCTCACTAAGTTGCGAGTGCCTCACTAGGTAGCTGAGGCTGGCCACGAACCCGGATCCTCCAGTCTCAGCCTCCCGAATGCTGGGATTACAAGCGTGCGCCACCACGCCCGGCTTCTAAGTTTGTTTTTAATGCCACTATTATACTTTTTTGATTGCCGTAGCTTTGTAATATATTTTGAAATTGGGACATGTGATTCCTCCAACTTTATTCTTCTTTGTTCACGATTGCTTTGAGTATTTGGGGTCTTCTGTGGTTCCAGATGAACTTTGGAATACTCTAGCACTTCTATAAAAAATATGCCATAGTATTATTGTAAGGATTGCATTGAATCTGTAAATCACTTTGGGCTGTGTGAATGTTTTCAAAATATTGAGTCTTGTAGTCTAAGATTAGGAGCAAGCCAAGGATGCCTGCTCTCACCACTTCAGAAAGGAAGATAACATGATCTTCTATATAAAAATTCTAAAGACTCCCTTTTAAAAAGCTGTTATGATTAAATTCAATAAAGTCTCAGGGGGCTGGGCATGGGGGCACATGCCTCTAATCCCAGTATTTGGGAAGTTGAGACAGGCAGATTGCAGGTTCGAGACCAGCATCAACAACTTATTGAGGTCCTCAGCAATTTAATAAGACCCTGTTTCCAAATAAAAAAATAAAATAAAATAGCACTGGAGAAATAGCTGAGAGGTAGAATGCTTCTAGGTTCATCCCCAGTACCACAAAAAAATAAAGTCTCAGGATACAAAAATCAGTTGCAGTTGGACATACTAATATAGACTATCCAAAAAAGAAACTAGGAACACAGTCCCATTTTACAATAGCATCAAAAAATAAAGTACTCAGGGATAATTTAACCAAGGAAGTAAAAGAGGTGTACACTAAACACTACAAAACACCGAAGAAAGAAATTAAAGACACACACAAAGACTTTTTTTTTTTTTTTTTGGCGGTACTGGGGATTAAACTCAGGGGCATTCTACCTCTGAGCTATACCCCCAGCCCTATTTTTTATTGAAACAGGGTCTCACTAAGTTGCGGAGTGCCTCATTAGGTAGCTGAGGCTGGCCACGAACCCGGGTCCTCCAGTCTCAGCCTCCCAAATGCTGGGATTACAAGCGTGCACTGCCATATCCGGCTCACACAAAGACATTCTGTGATGAACTTTTTTTTTTTTTTTTTTTTATACTGGGGATTTAACCCAGAAACATTCTACCTCCAAGCTACACCCCCCAGCCCATTATTATATTATTATTATTATTAGCTGGGCATAGTGGCACATGCTTGTAATCCCAGTACTTGGGAGGCTGAGACCGGAGGATCCAAGTTCACAGCCAGCCTCAGCTACTTAGTGAGGCTCTCCACAACTTAGTGAGATCCTGTTGCAAAATCAAGAATAAAAAATAGGACTGGAGGTATAGCTCAGAGGTAGAATGCCCCAGGGTTCAATCCCCAGTACCAATAAATAAATAAATTATTATAATTATTATTATTAATTTTTTGCAGTACTGGGGATTGAATTTAGGGGCATTCTACCTCCGAACTACACCCCTAGCCTTATTTTTTATTCCTTTTTTTTTTTTTCTGAGGTACTGGGGATTGAACCCAGGGGCATTCTACATCCAAACTACGCCCCAGTCCTATTTTTTTATTCTTTATTTTGAAACAGAGTCTCACTAAATTGCGGAGGGCCTCACTAAGTAGCTGAGGCTTGCCCCGAACCCGTGATCCTCCTGTCTCAGCCTCCCAAGTACTGGGATTCCAGGCATGCGCCACCATGTCTGGCTTTGTGAACTCTTTTTAATAACATTCTCAGGATGCCTCTGTCCTGGCCAGGTCCTCAGCCAGACTGTCACATGTCCCTGTCACAGCTGGCTTCTCTGAGGCTACGGGCCTGGTTTGTCCGGCACCCTCATTTCCTGACCCTACAATCCTCTCCACTCCTCTGTCACCTCGGTGCCCCAGTGACATTTTTTGCTAGGCCCCACTGGGTTATCATTAAAAGCCTCGCTCTGGGCCCCTTACTTTAAGAGTTCTGTTGAACATTCCTCTGGCAGGGGAATTCTCCACAAAGCTCTGTGGGCCTGTTTCTCTCATCCTCCCTCCCTTCCCCAACATCCTACCTTCCCTCTCTCCATCCTTTCCCCTCAGCCCCTCTCTATCCATAATTCACCTCCTGTCCTGACCAGAGTCCAGCAGCCCCAGCCAGAGGTCAGGAGGAGAGCAGAGGAGGAAAGGGGGTGCTTTCTGCCAGGAATCTCTCATCCCTCTGCACCCACCTTCTGACCCCCACCAACCTCTCCTTTCCCTGGCCTCAGGCCCCTGGAATCCCATCCGCCCCTCCCTGCCCTTCCTCTGGGAGGTGGCTCTTAGGGGTGTCTCCCTCCCAGGGCGTCCCCACAGACAGACAGACAGCGGTGCAGCAGGCTGGCCTTCTGGAGGAGGCGGGAGGCCGGGCTGGGGCGGAGAACCCAGAGGCCAGCACGTCAGGCTCCTCAGGAAATGAAATTGCTCCGTGCAACAATGAGAGAGCCACTTTTTTAACTTTTTTGCGTGAGTGTGCATTCATTGCTCACATTGTTTTGGCTCCGGGGGAAATCTGACCTCGGAAAAGGCTGAGATGAAGTGGGTGTGGGTGGACAGCCTCGATGTTCTGCAGAGCTGAGAGTCCAGCAGAACATTCTTCAGGGGTGCCTTTCCAGGGGGGACCGCTCCTGCCTTCCCCTGCCGCCGCCAGAAGAGGCAGCTGTGGGCTGGGCCCTGGGCAGCCGGGGACTCCAACAAGAGTGGGGATTTGCTGGCTGGATCCATGGGAAACGATCCTCAACCCTGCACCTCGGGAAGCTTTTACAAAATTACAAATTCCCCAGCCCACCCCACCCCCCCTTCAGCCAATAAACCAAACTTCCTGGGGATGGGGTTGGGCTGCGGGGCGGATGTAAACTTTCCAAGTGATTCCAGCCAGCAGCCAAGGTCAAGTAACTGGAGCCGCCAGCGCATCTTAGGTGCATTTAGAGAGCGTCCATTGACCAGCCAAAAACATTTGGGAGGGGCCGCTCTCAGGAGCCAAGGCCTGAGTTTGAATCCCAGCGGTGCCACTTACTGGCTGTGGGACTTTAACCTAATTCTGTCATCTGAACCTCCAGTTTCTTTTCTGCAGCATGGGGATCGTGGCAATAATACTCACCCCATGGGTTTGTTGGAGGCTTAAAATAAGTGAGACGATCGCACAGAGCAGGTGGCGCACGGCAACCCTGCAGCGAGCTGTCACATCGTGTGCCTGTCAGCGCAAACAGTGTCCCAAACATGGCTCGAGAGAAGCATCGTGTCTCAGGAGGCCCCAGAAAGGAAGGTCCATCCCCCTAACTGGACATCCAAGGTCCCCACCCTCAGACACAACCACTGGCAGCCAGACTGCTCCAACTGCACTCCTAGGGGCAGCCTTGCACCCCTCGGACCCAGGGCAATCGTCCTCCTCCACGCCAGGCTCCCTCACTACCTCCCTGACTACCCTCCCTCACTAGCCTGCCCTGATTCAGTCCTCCTGGAGCTCGCTGCAGAACTGGTGGCCACACAGAGCTGTCAACATCTGTCTCCGGACCCATCCTGTGCCAGGTGGCTGCACCGAGGCCTTGTGAGCTCTTCCTGATTGCTATAAGTCATTTCCCTCTTTCACTGGTACCTGGGGGTGAGCTGTGTCTCATTTATCACAGAACCTCAACTGCTTTTTGCTAAGAATTCTGTGCTCATTCTTTTTTTTTTCTTTTCTTTTTGTAGTACTGGGGATTGAACCAGGGACTTGCATGCTGGGATTTATACTCCCAGTCCCTTTTATTTTTATTTTTGAGATAGAGTTCTGCTAGGTTGCTGAGGCTGACCTTGAACTTGGGGTCTTCCTGCCTTAGTCTCCCCAGTATCTGAGATGACTGACAGGCATGCACCACCATGCTAGGCTCTGTGCTGCTCATTCTTAAAAGAGTGATTTGGGCTGGGCATGGTGGCGCAGGATTGTAATCTCAGTTCTTGGGAGGCTGAAACAGGAGGATCGAAGGTTCACAGTCAGCCTCAGCAACTTATTGAGACCCTGTTTCAAATTAAAAAATAAAATAGAGCTGGGAGTGTAGCACGGAGGTAGAATGCCCAAGTTCAATCCACAGTGCCACTAAAAAAAAAAAAAGAAAAGAAAAAAGAGTGATTTGGTTTGAGACAACAACCCTTCCTTCCTATTGAACTGCAAAGTTTTCTAGTAGTACTAAAAGGAGGGAAAGTTAAGTTGTGATCCCCACTCCTACACCCATCTACTTGGCAACCACATCTGTAGAAATTACATACCTTAGGGGGGACTGTTAGCTGGATGAATTGGGGTGCAGCTGCTGGGGCTTTGGGGAAAGCAGGCTATGGACAGGCATTGAGGGTTGGGGAGCCTCCCCAGAGAAGGTTTGGGGCTAGGTGTGGGGCAGGTGACCGTGCCCTGCCTGTAAAGAAGGGCCCGATGGGTGAGTCATGGTTCAGCACTGGTTCCCACCAGAGCCATTCCGATGGATGCAGGACACCAAGAGCATCTGAAAGTGTTTAAGCCAGAGCAACACCACAGAAGGCACAGAGGCGAGTTTATATATTCATTCAACTAACAGAAAAAAAAAACAGTGCTACTTCATTGAACTGAAAAGTCGCATAGACACATTTCTTGCCAGAAGTGTGCAGAGATAACAAAGTCACCTAATTCTGGAACCGGAGACTCTGGGGTAACTCAAGCAGTGTAGAAAGTGCAAAGCTCCAAATTGGAGGGCAGGAGGGGGAGAGGGAGCTGGGGGCATCTTAGCAGAGAACAACTCCTGGTTGTCTTTCAATTTATTCTTACTGTAACTGCCAAACAAAAAGACTTAGCAGGATGTGAAGGGCTGAAACAAAGCTTGAAAAATCAGGCCGCCCTTTCTCCATGAACTGTTTCTTCCAGCCCTAATCTTAGGCATAGACCCCGCCCGAAATGTTCTTCTGCGCATGTGCGAGGGGCCAGGTACCCAGACCCTGGGCGCAGGTTTAGCCCTAGAATCCCTGTGGGTCCCACAGTCGCTGCTATGAATACTCCCGGCTCCAGCAGCCATTCCCGTGTCTCTGTTGAAATAACCCCCACCCGTTTAGTCCCCTCCCGAGCTTTGTTCCCCTCTTGTGCTTGGCATAGGCAAACCAGATTACTTGGTGTGAAGCTGGTCTATCTGCTCAGGCCCCCTTCCCCCAGACACACACACACACACACACACACACACACACACACACACACCTGCAAGATAAAGCTGGAGCGTCCCCCCTCCCCCCCTGCACCCCGGCCCTCTCCCCACCCCCACCCGTGACGGTTGTGCTCCTTCAGCCAGACTCCGCACTGAAATGTGAAATTTGAAGCCAGTGTTCCCCGTAGCAACCATGGTAACACAGGATCTGATAGAGAGCCTGGAGTTATAAAAATACCAGCTTCTACCAGACACTGGTTTCCAAAGGGAAACCAGCCTCCACGCCAGAACCATTTTTAAACAGTCCTAAAACTCAAGAGATTGCCAAACCACTCTCTGCGCGGCTTCACGAGAACGTTCTCTCCCTTTTTCTCTTGGAAGGTGGGGTGGGTACGGGCTCGGGGTGTCTTCTCTAAATTATAGATTCAGAACGCCTGTGAACCGGAGACTCAGCTAGCCTACAAAGTGTGCACAGGAGAGAGGCACTTTTTCCCAATGAATACCAACTAGTCAGAGATCTCCTCTTTGCGAACACAATTTTAATTCACATAACCATTTTCCAGCAGGAACTCTACCTTTAAAGCCTAGGGTGGAAAGGTAAGAGGTGGAGTCACTGAAACTTTTCCGCTCAGGAGCCACAAGAAAAGCCCAGCATTCCATTCCCAGCCCTTGCCCCGCCCCCAGCCTCTGCCGGCCTCCACCGCCCACTGCGGGGGAGTGGGGAGGAGGAGGGGGAGGACCCTCCGGGCCCCCACCGCCTCCACCCTCCTCCTCCTGCCGCTTATCTCCTGGGGCCATGCCTTGTAATTTTGAAAAATACTCTAACTCGGTAATTAATGTCTGAACTTCAAGAGGCCCCTGCTTCTGCAGGGCTGGGCTGAAAGCCGGCGCGGACAAGGAGAGGGAGGAGCTAAAGGGGGGGTTCAGATTTCTTCCAAAGGGTCCCTTGGCCTGGACTACGGAGAAGAGGGTTGTGTCTGGCTGGATTTGTGTGTACAGATAAACAAATACCCCGCGCGCACACACATATGCTTCTGTCTAGATGTTTAGGTCCTTTAAGGTCCAGAGCTACACACAGTAGAAGCCCACCTTGCTGCTCACATGGCCACGTCCAGCAGGCTGATAGCAGAGTCCCCTACGCTCAGCCAACTTAGCCAAGAACACCAGGCAGGGGCACTTTCTGAGGGCAGGTGGGGTAGAGGGATTGGCTGGGAGGGCGAGACACTGACTTACAAGTTTAAAGATAATAAACCAGCCGGGCGTGGTGGCCCACGCTTTTAATCCCAGCATTTGGGAGGCTGAGACTGGAGGATCTGGGTTAGTGGCCAGCCTCAGCTGCTTAGTGAGGCCCTCCGCAACTTAGTGAGACCCTGTTTCAAAATAAGGGCTGGGGCTGTAGCTCCGAGGTAGAATGCCCCCAGGTTCCATCCCCAGTACTGCAATAAATAAATAAATAAATATAATAAACCAGAACGGCTGAGATGGCACCTGCCTGTAATCCCAGCTAGCTGGGAGGCTGAGTCAAGAGGGTCACAAGTTCAAGGCCAGCCCGGGGAACTTAGTGAGATGCTGTCTCAACATTAAAAGGGCTGGAGGGGGGATGGCGGTACATGCTTGTAATCCCAGTACTTGGGAGGCTGAGACAGGAGGATTGCAGATTCGCAGCCAGCCTCAGCTAGTTAGTGAGTCCCTCTGCAACTAAGTGAGATCCTGTTTCAAAATAAAGGATAAAAAATAGGACTGGGGACATAGCCCGGAGGTACAATGCCCCTGGGTTCAATCCCCAGTACCGTACTGCAAAAGGGGGGGGGGGGGCGGCTGGAAATGTAGTTCAGTGATAGAGTGCTTGCCTAGCATGTGTGAGGGTCTGACTTCAATCCACAGTACCAAAAAAAGAAAAAAAAAAATCAGCTGGGCATGTTGTTGCACACCTGTAATCCCAGTACTTAGGAGGCTGAGACCTGAAGATCACAGGTTCAAAGTCAGCCTCCTCAGCTTAGTGAGGCTCTTGGCAACTCAGTGAGACCCTGTTTCAAAATAAACAATAAAATAGAGCCTGGGGTGTAGCTGAGAGGTTAAAAAAAACCCTGGGTTCAATCCCTAGCACCACAAAAAGATAGTAAGCCAGGCTCTATAGAGGTTAAAAAAAAAAAAGGCCATCATGAACTTCAGATAACCCAGAGGTCAAGAAGCAAAGCTTAACCAGGCCTGGTGGCATACATTTTTAATCCCAGTACTTGGGAGGCTGAGACAAGAGGATCACAGGTTCGCAGCCAGCCTCAGGAATTTAGTGAGACCTTCTGCAACTTAGTGAGATCATGTTTCAAAATAAAAAATAAAATGGGGCTGGGGGTGTAACTCAGAGGTAGAGTGCCCCCGGGTTCAATCCCCAGTACCACAAAAAAAGAAAAAAAAAATGAAGCTTGTCTGTTTCCCAGGGGTGGAGAGGCTGAAAGTGGCCCCAGCCCATCCCCAAGATCTGCCCCGCCCCTCCCAGCCTCCACTCTCCATCAACACCCCCCCCCCCGCCCCCAGTAATTGTGGGAGGGAGAGGAGAAAGCGGTGCCCTGCGCTGAGCTGGTGGCACCTGCAGCACATGAGACTCTCCCCAACCTGGGATGATCTTTCTTCTGCAACCTGCTCCAGCTCTGAGAACCTGCAGTTCAAATTTAGCTCAAGTTGCTGATACTCTACTTGCTGGGGTTCCCACGGTCAGATGTAAATAACATCTGGGAGGCACCTGTCCTGGCCACTTTTTCTCCTCTTTTCTGTACACCTCAAGAACCAGCTAGAACCCAGTTCCTTGTTGATGGTTCCGTTACCACTGCTCCCAGCACGGATGAGGAAGTCCCATGTGGCCTGGCCCAGCCCCTTTGGGAAGAAATCTCCAGATCAGCCCTTTCTCATAGCAGTCAAAGAGGCGCTGGGGGAAGAAGGCTGGCTTGGGAAGCAGACACACTGAGGCAGCTTGGCCTCTCTGTCTCGTCAGGTTGAGTGCAAAGTGGATGTAACTTAGTAGGTTTGCTCATTGCAAACTGACTTCTTTCCCTGAAGCTCTCTGAGGACCTCACCACATCTTAAAAACAAAAGCATGAAGCCAGGCGTGGTAGGGCACGCCTGTAATCCCAGTACTTGGGAGGCTAAGACTGGAGGATCACAGGTTCAAAGCCAGCCTTGGCAACTTAGGGAGACCCTGTTTCCAAATAAAAAGAGTTGAGGGTATAGATTGGAAGTAGAATGCCCCAAGGTTCAATCCCCAGTACCAAGAAAAACAAAAAAAGAAGAAGACATGAAATAGTGACCAATCAGCAACATATTTAATCATATAAAACAATGTGTTTCTTAATGAGAAAAAAAAAGTGAAAGACCCAGTAACGTGAATTTTGGGGCTTTTGCACCTGCTGCTCCCCAGGGGAGATGCCCTTCAGTTCCTCAGAAGGGCCCTTCCTGACCACATCCAGCCCAGCCTTTCACAGAGCCGCCTTAATTCTTTCTCTTCATAGCCATACTAGTACCTGGCATTACTTTAGAGCTTGCATTGTGAATCTACTTGTTTTTTGTGTCCACAACATGGAAATTCTGTATAGGCAGGGAATGTGTCTATTCACAGCTACCTATCATGGTGCCTGACACAGAGTAGGTGCTCAGTAAATACTTCTTGAATAAATTAATGAAATAGCGTCTAGGCTGAGCAGAGCAGGAGACAGTCGACAGCCCTTTTAAAATTAACCTGGACCAAGCCGGGCGTGGTGGCGCATGCTTGTAATCCCAGCATTCGGGAGGCTGAGACTGGAGGATCGGGGTTCGCGGCCAGCCTCAGCTACCTAGTGAGGCACTCTGCAACTTAGTGAGACTCGGTTTCAAAAATAAAGAATAAAAAATAGGGCTGGGGGTGTAGCTCGAAGGTAGAATGCCCCTGAGTTCAATCCCCGGTACCACAAAAAATAAATAAATAAATAAATAAAATTAACCTGGAAGCCAGGCGTGGTGGCGCATACCTGTAAGCCCAGTACTTGGGAGGCTGAGATGGGAGGATCACAAGTTTGAGGCCAGCCTCAGCAACTTAGTAAGAACCTGTTTCAAAGTAAAAAATTAAAAAAAAGGCTGGGGATGTAGCTCAGAGGTGGAACACTCTTGGGTCAATCCCCAGTAACAAAACAAATAAACAAACAAAAATAAAATAAATCTGGGAAGGTTTCTCAGGAGGCCAATCTAGAATCCTCAAAGTGGCAAAGTGAGCTGGCAGGTGGGGCTGGCCAGAGTAGTGGTCCCTGGAGACCAGCTTGGAACCCAAGAGGGAAGCGAACACGCGCCCCAGATCAAACTCAAAAGAAGTGGTTTGTGCATACGAGCAAATGAGCCAGTGCAAAAGTGCTCCCAGCCCATGAGTTGCCTGGAGTCTGGCTCAGTGTGGCTCTGGTTCGGTGGCCTTCTCCCAACTTCAGTCCACCAAGCTTCAAGGAGATTTAACTCATCTGTCCAAAGTCAGGAGCCCGCCACGAACGGAAATCAGCTAGAGAAGTCAGGGCTTCAAGCGAAGCTCCCTGGACCAGGAGTCCGGGGGGAGGGGCGACTGCGGGGACGTTGACCTAGCACCTGCTGCATGCCAGCACCACCAGCGGGGCCTGCAGGAGAGCCATGGCCCTCTGCTCCGCAGCTTTAGTGAAGAGAGTGGGGAGAAGGGGGGTGGGCGTCAGGAGGAAGGGGAGCACAGCACAAGAGGTGGAAGGACGGTGTGCTTAGGCAAGGACAGTTACGAACACTGAAAACTCCCAGCCCTGACGAATTACAGCAAAATCTTAGCCATGGAGACGCAAGTCCAGGAGCAGTATAATGTGAGCCACATCTGTCATTTGTAATTTTCTGGCCAGGCATGGTGGTGCACACCTGTAATCCCAGTACTTCACAGGTTCAAGGACAGCCTCAGCAAGTAGTGAGACTCTCATCAACCTAGTGAGACTCCGTTTTAAAATAAGGCTGGGGGTGTAGCTCAGAGACATAGGCCCCTGGGTTCAATCCTTAGTACCCTAAAGAAAAATTCTGTAGCCACATTATTACTATTATCATCATCATCATTTTGTATGTATATATGTGTGTTACTGGAGACTGAACTTGGGCATTCTACTTCTGAGCTACACCCTAGCCCTATTTTGTTTTTATTTGGAAACAGGGTCTTGCTAGGTTGAAGAGAGTCTCAATACTTGCTGAGGCTATCCTCGAACATGTGACCCTCCTGTCTCAGCCTCCCAAGTACTGAGATTATAAGCTTGTGCCACCATGCCCCAGTAGCCACATTTTAAAGAAAATGAACAGGTGAAATTAATTTTATGTTATATACTATATCCAAATAATTATCATTGCAACATGTAACCAATATTAAAAAGTATCAATGGAATATTTTTTATATTTGTTCCTTTTTTTTTTTTCCCATGGTACTAGGGATTGAACCTATCCTACCTTCAAGCTACACCCCCAGTCTTTTTTATTTTTATTTATTTATTTATTTATTTATTTATTTATTTATTTATTTATTTATTTATTTGGAAACAGGGTCTCACTAGGTTGCTGAGAGTCTCACTAGTTTCTGAGGCTGTCCTCAAACCTGCAATCCTCCTGTCTCAGCTTCCCAAGTACTGGGATTACAGACATCCACTGCCATACCCAGCTTCTTCTTTTCTCTTCCTTTTTTAAAATTTTTTATAGTGGTACTGTGGATTGAACTGTGAGATAGTCTACTTCTGGGCAACACCCCCAGCCCTACTTATTTTATTTTGAAACACGGTCTCACTAGGTTGATGAGAATTTCACTATTTGTTGAGGTTGTCCTCAAAGCCTCCCAAGAACTGAGATTATGGGCATGCACCACCGAGCCCAGATTCTTCTCTTCTTTTTAGCTAAGTCTTTGAAATCCTTCGAGTACTTTATACTGCAGACCTGGCATTGGAACCTAGACACACTGCGGGTCCTCAAGACCACAGGTGGCTGCTGGCTGTGGACAGCACAGGTCTGGAGGTTGGCTCCCAGAATCGCAGACTTTTGCAATAGTTCTGGATCCCTAAAGTCAAAAAAAGTACTTTTTATAACTTCCCTGTCTCTGAGCTTCCAACAGGAAAGGGAAGCCCACAGGCCAGTGTACTAGGGTGGCTGGTTGGCAGAGCTCCCTGGCAGGGTCCGCAAAAGATAATCCTTTTGGTCCCAGAGTGAATAAAGACGGAGAAAAGGTAAGAAGGGAGAACTGCATTGAAAGGGAAAGGCAGGGTAGTGGCCAAGGGTGGCAGAGTGCACGAGATGGGTAAGAACAGAACTAGCTGGGGAGCAGTGCCGGGCAGGGCAGGCAGCTGCCGGCTGCTTCTCACAATGCCCGAACACAAATCGTGGCCCTGTGCATGGACGGCACAATTAGCTCATTCTTTCCTTGCCCTTTTGATTACACAGGACTACCATTTCTGTAATTAAGACCTTCTCCCTTACTCAGAGGTATTGAAACTTAAAAGTATTTGCTGAATCTGGTTTCCCAGGGTTAAAAGCCAGACTTAGGAAATGCAAACACACTTGTGGAAATGCAAACACACATGCAGTAACTAATTATCCTTAATGAAGGCCGGAGCCCTGCTTAAAACAATTAGCTCTGGGACTCGAACAGTAGGTACAACTCTACTTTTTGCTAAGTGTCCTTGCCCGATGGCGGCGATGTGACCAGTCTTGGGGGAAGGGGCCAGGAGGGGAATGAATTAGTCTGTTGCTTTGGGTCTGGACTGGACTGCGTTCCGCTTGGTTTGGAAATGTTAGTCAGAGGAGAGTTTGAGGTGTGCGGAAGGGCAAGGAGGATGTGGTTTGGGCAAGGGGAGTCGAGAGGCTGCCCCAGGCTTGGCGGTGTGCCAATGGGAAGTCTCCGAAGCTACTGCTGGCCACACCGAGGTGGCTCGCTGGCTGGAGCTGAGGGCGTGGGCCAAGGATTAGCTGACTGGAAAGCAATTAGATGAGGTGGGGCTGGCTGGGAAAATACCTGGAATCCCAGGGCCAGAGTTAAGACTTGCTTGGCAGAAACCGCAGGCAGGAGGCTTGTGGGGTCCTGAGTCGGGGTGGCCCAGTGGGCTGCACGTTGCTGATGGGAAGAAATGGATTACAGTGAGGGGGCCTCGGGGCCCAGCAGCTCTGGGAAGGAGATCTTTCCCCTTGATCACCGTTTCTTCTCTCTAAATGCCTCCCCCACCTGTCCTGGATGGAAGGGCTGTATATGTACCATGCTAACCTTCCTTCAGAGACTTTCACATCAGGAAAGAAGAGGTGGAGAGAGAAAAATTGGCACTGCAAAGGAAAAAGGCACTCAGGTGTTTGGAAGGGGAGGCAAGGTTACTGGCCCTGCTTAATCCCTCTCCCCAGAAACCCTGCATGCATTAAAGCTTACCTAGACACCTGAAGCCTGACCTCAGAAGGGGACCTCCCCGTTCAGGGCCCCTGCTCAAAAGTAGAATTGCTGGTTTGCATACAGGCAAGTGGGAAGGTCTCCATGCATGGCTCAGAGGGGCCTTTTAGATCACCCTCAAAGCAGTCATATAAGGGTGCCAAGTGCAGGCCCAGCCCAGAGCAGGACTCTTTCGGATTCCCAAAGCCCCAGTAGCTCATTTCCCCTTTCCTCTCCTCCCCCCTTCTCCCCTTCTCTTCTCCACCTCTCTGTAGATCATAGTCAGCAAACTTCTCCTATAAAGGACCAAATAGTAAAAATTTTAGGCTTTGCAGGACAACAGGCAAAATCAGGTGTAACCACATCCCTCCGCCCTGGAGCAGCAGCGCCCAGGCATGAGAGTGGTTTCTGTGCAGACGGCTCAGCTTTGCCCTCTGCGTGTGCAAAAGTCACCTAGACGGTATGTAAATGAAGGAGGCTGTGTTCCGGCAAGACCTTATTTATGGACACGGAAATGTGAATTCCATATCATTTGTATGTGTCACAATGTAGTCTTCCTTTGCCTCTTCTCCAACTATTTAAAAATGCAAAAAAAATGTTCTTAGCTCATGGGCGGTAAAAAAACAAGCCGGGGCCAGATTTCGGTGCACTGTGTGTTCCCCGACCCCCGATCTAGATCTGTGGTTCTCGGCTGGGAAATTCCCCTCCAGATGATTGTGATACACATTGAAGTCTGAGAATTGCCGTCATCAGGGAGAATTTGCAGGTTCCCAGGAGATGCTGACGAAGCCAGGAGGAGGATCTAGCCTCACCCCCACCCCCACGCCCCCTCCATATAACAGAACCAATGCCCAGAGGTGACGCAGCTCCTTCCCAGGAACCCAGGCAGAGGCGCCTTGGTGTCAGGATGCCATCTGAGTGGTTTTCTATCTCTAGCCACCCGAGGAGGTCTGCCCTGCCAGCTCACACTGCCTGGGGCTCTAGCAGAGACACAGGAAGCGCGTCTGCGTCCCCGGGAGCCCCAGAGCGGCACTCCAGTGAGTCACTTCCCACTAGTGGGGCTGCTGTGCACTGAGCCATCCTCACGCTGTTGGCCAGCTCCCTCCTGACCAGCCCACTGTGTGCTTAAGAGAAACTCTAGGCCACCCTGGGGACTAGCAGAGCTGAGAGGAGGGAGACGCTAAAGGCCCCCTCCAGGGACAGAACGAGGGAAAGAATGAGAGCTGGGACCTCCAACAACGCCACTGATGGCACTGGTGAGAACTTGGGTCAAGTTCACTACCCTCTGTGAGCCCCAGTTTCCATCAGTAAAATGAGAAAACAGCCCTTACCTCTCCCTGGTTGCCATAGGGACTAGAGATGGAACCTGTTGAGTGTCAGGCACGTGGTAGAGACCTTTTCCCCCTTTCAGTACACCAGGCACTGAGCCCAGGCCTCATTCATGCTAGACAAGTTCCCTATTATTGAGCTACATCTCTTGCCCTTTTTATTTTTTATATTGAGACGGGATATCACCAAGTTGCCGAGGCTGGCCCATGATCCTCCTCACCTAGCCTCCCGAATCACTGAGATTACAGGCAAGTGCCACTGTGCCACTCCCCCATGGTAGAGAAGCTTTTATGGCATCTTTATTGGCCACTCTGGCCTGACACCTTAACCATAGAGCTACCCAGCCACACAGCCTGAGCAGCCACAGTAGAAGGCACATGATCTTCCTGGGCACACAGTAGGCCACAGCTGTGTTGATAACCTAATGCAGACAGTCACCGTTCCCTGCCCCTGAGACATTTCCATTGACGATTTGGGTTGGGGTGTGTAAGGCCCACCTACTTGGAGCTGTTGGGTGGCCTCGGGGCCTGGGAACCCAGTGAAATTGGACACAGACGTCAGTGAGCCTGTGTAGACGTGTGTTTTTCTGGAAGAGGTGCCAGAGTTTCATCAAATCTTCAAAGGGGTCTGTGCTCTCAAGAAAACCAAACACAGGGCTGGGGGCGTAGCTCAGTGATAGAGCTCCCGCTCGGCATTCGGCATGCAAGAGGCCCTAGGTTCCATCCTCAGCACCAAAAAAAAAAAAAAAAAAGTCAAAACACAAGGAGTGGGAGGGCATCCAATGTTTGATTTCTGGGTTTGGGAATCTGCTTCCTGGCCCCTGTGCCTGGCCTTGGGCGCAATGGAGATCATCTCATTCCCCAATCTGGACTTCTGTCCTCAGCCAGAAAGACTGTGGCTAGCCTTCCTGCCCCACCCCACTGGGGCTGGGAATCTGATGATGCTCCTTGAGAGAAACACCAGGGTACAGCAGCCAAGAACAGGTGGGGCTCTCAAAGGTGTTGCCAGGGGAGTGAAATAACTTGGAAGACACCCTCCCCAAAACATCAGGGGCTGCTTCAGATTTCAGTACAGTAGTGGAGCTTTAAAACAGGTGAAACCAGCCGGGCGTGGTGGCACACGCTTGTAATCTCAGCATTCGGGAGGCTGAGACTGGAGGATCCAGGTTCGAGGCCAGCCTCAGCAACTTAGTGAGACTCTGTTTCAAAATAAAGAATAAAAAATAGGACTGAGGGTATAGCTTGGAGGTAGAATGCCCCCGAATTCAATCCCCAGTACTGAAAAAAAAACAGGTGACACCAGGTCTGGTGTTAGCAGAATGGCGACCTAGGAAGAGTTAATGAAAGGAAGGGGCCTGAGAGGACTCTGGGATACAACTAGGATTCCATTTCTCTCTCTCTCTCTCTCTTTTTTTTTTTTTTTTTTTTTTTTTTGTGGTACTGGAGATTGAACTGAGGGGCGTTCTACCTTCGAGCTATACCCCCAGCCCTATTTTTTATTCTTTATTTCTCACTAAGTTGTGGAGGGCCTCACTAGGTAGCTGAGGCTGTCCTCGAACCCAGATCCTCCGGTCTCAGCCTCCCAAATACTGGGATTATAAGTGTGAGTCACCACACCCAGCTCTTTTTTTTGGGGGGGGCACTAAGGATTGAGCCCAGGAGCAGTCTATCTATGAGCTACACCCCCAGGCATATTTTTAATTTTTATTTGGAAACAGGGTCTCACTAGGTTGATACAAGGCTCACTATTTGCTGAGGCTATCCTCGAACCTGTGATCCTCCTGTCTCAGCCTCCCACATACTGGGATTACAAGCATAGTACACAACACCTGGCTTAGGATTCCATTTCTTAACCTGGCATTGGTGACCCCTGGGCATTTGCACTATGAAAATTCATCAACCTATGTCAACTTGGACATATTTTTTGCACATATTCCACTTCAGTGAAAAGTTTTCTCAAAAAAATGCTTAACTTAGCCTCGCGCAATGGCACACACCTGTAATCCCTGTACTGTGGAGGCTGAGACAGGAGGATCATAGGTTCAAAGCCAGCCTCAGCAACTTGGCCAGGCCCTCAGCTACTTAGCAAGGCCCTGTTTCCAAATAAGAAATAAAATCAGGCTGGGGGTATAGCTTGAAGATAGAATGCCTCTAGGTTCAATTCCCAGAACCAAAATGAAAGCTTAACTGAGCCTGGCACAATGGCACACACCTGTGATCCCAGTACTAGGAAGGCTGAGACAGGAGGATCACAGGTTCAAAGCTAGCCTCTCAACAACTTAGGCCCTCAGCAACTTAGCAAGACCCTGTTTCCAAATAAAAAATAAAGAGCCAGGTGTGGTGGCACATGCTTGTGATCCCAGCATTTGGGAGACTGAGACTGGAGGATCCGGGTTCTCAGCCAGCCTCAGTTGCTTAGAGAGGCCCTCCGCAACTTATTGAGACCCTGTTTCAAAATAAAGAATAAAAAATAGGGCTGGGGCTGTAGCTCGGAGGCAGAATGACCCCAGGTTCCATTCCCAGTACCGCGAAAAAAAATTAAAATTAAAATTAAAAAATAAAATAGGTCTGGGAGTGTAGGTCAGAGGTAGAACACCCTTCGATTCAATCCCCAGCAACATATACACACACACACACACACACACACACACAAATTTGAGAAAAGTAGAAAGAAAATACAAAATCACCCCCTTGCTTGGGTGATTTCTATATAATTTTGCAACGAAGTTAGCACACAGTTTGAAGAAAGAGCCATTTATATATAAACACAAATAATAGAGTAAGATTTTAAAATAATCCTCAGGCCAGATTTAAGTATCTTTCTTCTCTACCCAAGCTGCTATCTAAGTCTGCGGACATAACCTGGACTCACTTTAATTATCGCACCGGCCTGCAGACTGTCCGGCTGCTTCATAGCTACAGGGACATGCTGTGGTCTGGCCTATTCTGGGTAGTCTGTCCACCAGCGTGGTGGCTCTGCTCTGCCATCCCTGGTGTTTTGTTCTCATCAGACCATTGATGGAGAAAAGCTACTACCCCTTAGCCTCCCTTTCCCGCTCTGGGAACTACCTTACTTCTCTCTTTAGAGCCAAGATTTTTACTATTTATTTATTTATTTATTTATTTATTTATTTATTTATTTATTTATTTATTTATTTTATTTGGTACTGGAGATTGAATTCAGGGCCATTCTACCTCCAAGCTATACCCCAGCCTGATTTTATTTTATTTATTTATTTATTTTGTGGTACTGGGGATTGAACTCGGAGGTAGTCTACCTCCAAGCTACACCTCAGTCCTATTTTTTATTCTTTATTTTTGAAAAGAGTGTCTCACTAAGTTGTGGAGGGCCTCACTAAGTAGCTGAAGCTGACTGTGAACTCTGATCCTCCAGTCTCAGCCTCCCAAGTACTGGAGTTACAAGCATGCGCCACCATGCCCGGCAGAGCCAGGATTTTTAAAAGAATGGTCTCTGCTGGGCGTGGTGGTACATGCTTGTAATCCCAGTACTTGGGAGGCTGAAACAGGAGGATCCAGGTTCGCAGCCAGCCTCAGCTACTTAGTGAGGCCTTCTGCAACTTGGTAAGACCCTATTTCAAAATACAGAATAAAAAAATAGGGCTGGGGATATAGCTCAGAGGTAGAATGTCCCTGGGTTCAATCCCCAGTACCGCCAAAAAAAATTTTTTTTTGATACAAAATAAATAAAAAGAATGGTCTCATCACCCCTTGTCTGCCGGGATGGCTTCTGCCTCAACAAGCCAACAGCGAGTGTTCACATGACACCATAAGTGGAAATTTCCATGCCATGAAACTCGTTTTTGTTTATTTGGAAACAGGGTCTCGCTAGGTTAATGAGAGTCTCACTCTTTGCTGAGGCTGTCTGAAAACCTGTGATCCTCCTATCTCAGCCTCCCAAGTACTGGGATTGTAGGCATGTACTACCACACCCAGCTTGAAACTTTTTTTTTTATGCACAATTTTTGTTTTATGCACATTTTTAATTACTTTCAGGCTATGAGCATAAGGTATATGTGAAACATAAATGAATTTCATAAAGGATACCCAAATCCAAAAAAACAGCTGAAATCTGAAACACTTCTGGTTCCAAGCATTTTAGATAAGGGATACTTAATCTGTATTACCAACCCCACAGGCCTGCCCAGGCCTCAGTTCCACAGTCTGGCTTAAAAGCAGCTATAGATAAAATGTTAATTAATGACATTGACTATTCCAACAACAACAAAAAAAATTTTTTTCTGGTACTGGGAATTGAACCCAGGAGCGTTCCACCTCTGAGCTATGGCCTCAGCCCTATTTTATGTTTCATTTTAAAACAGGGTCTCACTAGGTTGCTGAGGCTGGCCTGGAGCCTGCGATCCTCCTATCTCAGCCTCCCAATTAGGGATTACAGGCGCACGTCACCACATCCGGCTCCAACACAATTTTTTTAATAAACACTGAAATTTGAGTTTCACATCATTTTTATATATCACTAAATATTGTTCTTTTACATTTTTTTAAACCGTTTAAAAGCATAAACGCCATTCGTAGGCCTTTAGACTATATATATATATGCCTGTACAAAAAGCAGACCACGTTGAGACTTGGCAGGTGGGGCTTGGCTGTGGGTTACTGACCCACAGGTGGGGTGTCTGGTAATGTCTGGAGACATTTTAGGTTGTCACCGCTGGGGGAGTCCTACTGGTGTCCAGTGGGTGGAAGTCAGGGATATTGCTCCATATCTTATCCCCCAGGACAAAGAGTCACGTGGCACAAAATGTCAACCATACTGAGGCTGAGCCACTCTGCTCTAACTGACCTCGTCAGGCCTCAGGGCCTTGGGTACCCTGGGGCTGAGAACCGTCAAAGCGGTCTCCAGCCAGGGCCTCTCCTCTGAGCTCCAGCCTCGATGGCCAAGCCTGGCCCCCTCCCTGTATGGTTGATGAAACCGCTGTCCACCCAGCTTTGCTCAGGCCAGAAATCTGGCTGTTATCCCTGATTCCTCCCTCCCAACTCCCCACTTGACCTGGAATCTGTGTGTACTCACTGAGACTGGAAGAAGCAAGATTGATTATTGTGTGCCCCCCCCCAAAAAAAAGCAAAAAAAAAAAAACCTAGTCTCCTTTATAGTCACATTTCATATGAAGCACATAGGCAACGTGTGCATGGGTGTGTAGATTTCCACACTCACAACCTCGGGGCTGACACAGAGCTCAGTGTAAAGGCTTTAACCAGAGGCATGGATGGAGTCATTGAGTGACTGACCCAAGCACAGGCAACCACAGCTGCAGAGAGCCGGAGGTGCTCGCCCCTGTGCCTCATGTTGGTCAGATTCAAGGGCAGCAGCTGCCTCAAACTGACATGCAAAAACTCCAGATTTGCACCTGC
Organism: Graphiurus murinus; assembly: GCA_004027655.1. Taxonomy (NCBI): domain Eukaryota; kingdom Metazoa; phylum Chordata; class Mammalia; order Rodentia; family Gliridae; genus Graphiurus; species Graphiurus murinus. Next base: position 60,251 of record PVLC010005014.1, on the reverse strand, counting down.
AGGTCTGGGCACATCTCCCTGATACCTCTCCCCCAACCCCCACACACCCCAGTCTGCCCATGGACCCCTCAAACTCCGAGTGTCCCAGCGGGACCCATCTCCTCGCTTTCCCAACTGGCTCTTCCTCCCAGGGAAGGACCACTCTCCTCCAGGCCATGCGCTAGGACCCAAGGCCATCCCTGACCGGCTTCGTCCCGCCAGCCCACCCCGCCAGTCCCCAGAGACTGTGGCCAGCTCTTGTGGATTTCTTGGGCCTGGCCACTGCTTTTCTTCCTCTCCAGGGCTGGGCTAGGCCATTGTCACCTCTCACCTGAATTTCCCACCAGCCTTCTAGCTAAGCTCTCTCTTCTCCCTCTCAGCCCTGCCCGCTCCCCTCCCTCAGAACACTGCAGGCTCAGGACAGGAGGCTGATCCTGCTCCCTGCCTGGAATCTCCTTCCCACCCTCCTTCTCCTGTCCCTCTGTTTCCGGGCTCCACCTTACCAGGGCTCCTCCCTAGGAAGCCTTCCCTGAGCCTCCTCTCCCCACACACGTGAGAAGAGTTCTGCCTGTCACCAACCACAGTACCCTCATCCCGTGCCACATGCAGCCCGTTTAGAAATAAGAGCTCCCGCAGGCATGCCAGATACTGTTCTGAGTGTTTCGTGTAGATTTTCTCACTCCATCTTTGCAGTAACCCTCAGAGAGGTAATATTACCATACCCACATTACAGATGAAGAAACTGAGGCTCAGAGAGGTCACCCCTACTTTGCGTAATGTGATGAGTAGGTGGCTGAGTCAGGGGAGTCTGCCTTTACAGCCTTGGTTCCAAAAGTTGATCTGTGTATGCATTCCTCTTCCTTGCTGGACTAATTGAGCTATAAGGATGGGATCTGAGATGAATGAATGAATGAATGAATGAATGAATGAATGTTACTATGCCTGGAGGAGTAGAGCCCAGGACCTGCCATACTCCAAGCCTTTCTCTCTGGGGGCTGCATCCCAGGGAACAGAGGCCATTCTTAGTGACCTCGCCCCCGGCCAGCACCAGCTACCTTTCTAACCCAGTCTTCAGGTCTGCTGAGAGGGCCAGCTGGACACAAGGTCCTGTGCCAACAGCATGACACAAACAGCTTGTCTAGGTAGATGCTGGATGAGACCTGGAACTAGGTAGAACCCAAGAGTGGCCCCTGGGACTGAGGAGCCAGCTTTCGGGCCATGGAGCTGGGGGAGGTCTTGGGGTCAGAGGGCAGGGGTGGGGTCTTGCAGTTGGTCTTGAGAGATCTGGGAAATGGAGCCAGGACGGGAAAAGGCACGCCCCGTAGGGGGAATGGCGAGGAGCAAGAGTTGGCGGACAGGACAGCTCTGTAGACCTGTAACAGATAAGCCAGGCTGTACCGGAGGTCTGGAGGAGAGAGAGGAGGGCCTAGGGCCGGGTGGAAGTGGGCCAGCGCGCAGGAATGCCAGGCTAAGCACTTTATCTCCTTGCCGCTGGGTCAGTTAACACAGTAAGAATGCTTGGGGAAGGCAAAATATTGATTTGCATTCTCATTCATCCAAAAAGATCATCTCAATTTAGAAAGAGTTGCCCCATTATTAAAATTTATATTCGGCTAAGGGTAAAGCTCTAAAGCCAAACAAACTTCCAGGTGCCAATTAAATATTCTTATCTCCAAGTCTCTTAGACTTGGCAAAGAGCGCTTACCAAATCCCTCCTGACATCCCCAAGCAGCCCCAGGCCCTCGTCTCCGTCCAGGCCTGTCTGCCCCTCTGTTGGGTGCCTGCCACTCGGAGCACAATGCTAGTCATGCCTTCAGCACAGCCCCATTATTCTCTGAACACTAACAGAGCTTACTTGTCCCAGGCCCAGCTGTCCCTGCCCAGTTGGTCCTCAGTTACTGCCTTGTGCACTAACCCACCACTGAATCGGTTGCGCTCCCTGGGGCCTGCAGCGCGGCTTCTGCAGTGTGGCTTCACAGGCTACCCCCTCCCCCAACCCCTGGAACATGGCACCTGGAACCAGGCTCCTGCAGGCATCTATTCTTTTTTTTTTGCAGTAATGGGTATTGAACCCAAGGGCATTCTACCTTTGAGCTACACCCCCAGCCCTATTTTTTATTCTTTATTTTTGAAACCGGGTCTCACTAAGTTGCGGAGTGCCTCACTAGGTAGCTGAGGCTGGCCGCGAACCCGGATCCTCCGGTCTCAGCCTCCCAAATGCTGGGATTACAAGCATGTGCCACCACGCCCGGCGGCATCTATTCTTAAATATGCCATGCCAAGATTGCCATGGGGAACAGGATGTGGTTTAAGCGAAGGCTTCTTCAGAATTCCATGTTTAGTGGCAAAACAACAGGCCAGAATGTTGCTTCTCTAACTCTTCAAGGCCCCTTGCTGGTCACGTCTTCCCCCTCTCCCCCCTCAAGCCCCCTCACACACGCCCAGTCGAGTCTGAAATTGATAACAACCTCCTGTATCCTGGTGTTAACATAAGAATCCCACCAAGAACCTCTAGGAAGCTTCTTCCCAGTGGGGCATGGTGGTGTACACCTGCAATCTCAATACTTGGGAGGCTTAGACAAGAGGATCGCAGGTTTGAGGTCAGTCTCAGCAACTTAGCCAGGCCCTCAGCAACTGAGCAAAATCCTGTTTCAAAATAAAATAGGGCCAGGGGTGTAGCTCAGAGGTAGAGATGGACATGACAAAACCTGACTCCAACCTTCTTTCTCTTTTGATTTTGTTTTGTCTTATCGTTGCGAGTTAAATGCAGAAATATGCCCTGCTCCTTAAAGTGATTTGCTCACTTTTTAGAAGGTAGTGAAAATAAATGAGCCGGGCGTGGTGGCGCACGCTTGTAATCCCAGCATTCGGGAGGCTGAGACCGGAGGATCCAGGTTCGAGCCCAGCCTCAGCTACCTAGTGAGGCACTCCGCAACTTAGTGAGACTCTGTTTCAAAATAAAGAATAAAAAATAGGGCTGGGGGTATAGCTCGGAGGTAGAATGCCCCTGAGTTCAATCCCCAGTACCGCAAAAAAAAAAATAAATAAATAAATAAAAATATAAATAAATGGAGCCAGGCATGGTGGCGCACGATTGTAATCCCAGAATTTGGGAGGCTGAGACCGGAGGATCTGGGTTTGAGGCCAGCCTCAGCTACCTAGTGAGGCCCTCCGCAACTTAGCGAGACCTGGTTTCAAAATAAAGAATAAAAAATAGGGCTGGGGGTGTAGCTTGGAGGTAGAATGCCCCTGAGTTTAATCCCCAGTACCGCAAAAAAAATAAAAAATAAAAAAATAAAAGTAAAAATAAATGGAGCCAGGCATGGTGGCACACGATTGTAATCCCAGAATTTGGGAGGCTGAGACCGGAGGATCTGGGTTTGAGGCCAGCCTCAGCTACCTAGTGAGGCACTCCACAACTTAGTGAGACCCTGTTTCAAGAATAAAGAATAAAAAATAGGGCTGGGGTATATCTTGGAGTAGAATGTCCCTGAGTTCAATCCCCAGTACCTCAAAAAAAGGGGGGGGAGGGGAAAGGAAGGAAGGAAGGAAGGAAGGAAGGCAGGCAAGCTTATTCTCAAGCTGTTCAGGGAAAGGGGTGGGCAGAGCCTGGCAGACCACTTTGTGCCTCACCTCTGAGCGGGTGGGGATGGGAAGATGGGGGGCACTCTGGGCACAGGCAGCTGCTTCCTCCACACCAGATGGGGGGCCCTCTGTTCTGCAGCCTCCTCGAGTTTCCTTCTAAGACTGCGGAGAAGTCACCTCTCTGTCCCCGGTTGCCTCCCCACCATCCTTCTTTCTAATTAAATCGATCTGTCTTCGTGAGCACAAACTTGTGGCACGCCAGGAAGCATCCCGTCTCCCCTGAGCTGCCCACCATATTGGACGGACTGAAACAAGGAAGGACGCAGGAAGGCGGTGGCGGGTGTGTGGGGGAGGCCTGGGGCAGTGTCCTCGAGGCCCCCGGGGACTCGGTGGCTAGACAGCAACACAGCCGCCTCCAGGAAAGCTCACCCGGAGGAGGCCGGTTTCGCAAGCCAGGCCGGGCCTTGTGAGCTGGCCCGCCGGCCCCTGGCACAGGGCTGGGCGTGTTAGGAAATCAGGGAGACGCTCTGTCTCCCTCCAGCAGGCGCCGCTTCTCACTTGCGCTGCCCTGCTCAGCTTAGGTGCTGACTCCAGGCCAGGCTGGCGCCCCTGCCACAAGCCCAGCGCCCAGGAAGCACCCGCTCTGTCCAGCTAGTGCTCTCCCGGGGTCCCAGCCCACTGATAAGGCCCGCGGCTATCAGTGGCCATCAGGCGGGAGGGCAAGGTGACGCTCAGGGAAGGATTCCAGACTGCTTCCTCCTCGGTTGGAGCTCCACCGCCCTTATCTCCTTTCCTGCCAGGCAGGGACTCCTCATTGCTCACGCACAAAAGAAAACCCCACCCAAGACCACAACCGCCAACCTCCTGAAGGTGGAGGGGTTGCCTCCTGATCTCTAGGAAGTTAGAGGGGTGCATGGAGGACTATTTTAATATTGTACATTTGGTCCTGCAAAAGGGCCAGGGTAGGGGAAGAGGATGTGGAGCCGCCGCGCTGGCTGCCTTGGAGGCTTCTGGGCCTGTCAGTCAAATGAGCTGGTTCTCGGAGGGAAAACAACCAGGGTATGAGCCAAGCTAGTCGCAAGATTCTGAGGCGTTGGGGCGAGCCCGAGAGGCGTTGGGCATCGAGTAGAAGGAGCAGGATGAGCACGAGTAGCGCAGCCCCTCCTGGGTGTCCTGCGGCCTGTGCAGTAGGCAGGCCTTTCTGAGTATTACTCCCATTTCACAGAACACAGGACTGAGTGGGAGTCTGGGAATATAGAATAGACCCAGAGGTCACCAGGCTCCTTACCCTTAGTGCGGAAAGCAGAAGCCCTGGCTTTGAATCTTCCTCAGTTTGCACGGTCCCCCTGGAAGAAAGTTCTACCCCAAGGCAGTGGGTCTCTGGGCTGGAGGGGAGGGAGGCAGGGGGCTGGCCTAGTTGACCCCTCAAGGTCTCGTTCCAGCCCAGCAGCCCCTGATTTTACAGTCGAGTTGCTATGGGAACTATAACCTTGAATTTCCTGGCTCGGGCTGCGAAAATCACAGCCTGAACCTTCCGTTGATGTGGGCTTTTCGATTAATTTCCTGTTTGATTGTTTACTTTAGAGAGCGGAAAATGCCTTTGCAGGCCGCTGGTTCCCTCTACCAGAGGCTGGTCACACCCTCCCCGCAAAGCCCGCAAGGTCAAGTCCAGGCCTCAGGTGGGTGGAGATGGGGGGGGCAGGAGCCAGGAGCCCGGAGTTCCAGCGGGGCAGAGGGCCAGCACCTCCCTCCTCCTCCTTGCTGCCCTGGGTCCCTGCCTTCCCCCACCACCCCCCACCGATCCCCCCAGCCCTGTGAGGGGAGCTGCCCACCCCCCGGAGCCGCAGGCCTGGCCCCCAGCCAGCTCCATGCACCTCACTCCACGGGGAGCTGTTTTGTGCTGAGTCAGACAAAATCTGCAGTCCTTCCTTCAGAGGTGGCATGAGGGCTGGGACAGCTGGGGTGCCCCTGGGCTGGCACTCCTGGCAGGGGTGCCTGGCAGGAGTCTGGGAGAGTGACCGAGTTTCCGTTTCCACCCATCCCTCCTTCGGGGGGATCCAGCAGGGAGCACTGGACTGTGTGCCCATTGCCGTGATCCCACCCTGCCTCTAGGGGATGAGGCCGGCGGCTCGGGGGTCCTGATCGCCTGCGAGGACCAGGGTGCCGGCCCCTCCTCCTGCCCCACTTGCTCGCCCACTTTGTAGGTGGGGACTGCAGGCCCAGAAAGAGAAGTAGAATAGGCCAGAGGGTCCTCAGAGCTGGGGCCCTCGGGAGGGCCGTCAGCCGCCCCAAAGCCCGCCCCTGTCTAGGTGACCATTTGAGAATGGAAGAGGCGCTGCGGCTACTTCCGGGTGACAGGTGAAAGCCAGGTCACAGTCACCCCACCTCTCCATGTGGCCGTCCTCCAGCTCCGTGACGGGGAAGTGATAAGCCACTTTGACTCTGGAGCCAGGTGAGACCTGGCTTTGAATCCTCTTTCCCCCTTGCTTGTGTGCTCGTGGGGAAGTTTTCTGCTCTGAGCCCAGCTTATGCTGTTCTAGCAGGGAGAGCGTTTCGTGGTATCTCATCAGATGGTCTGCTGTAGGGTCAGATGGATTTTCCAGTGCACAGAAAGTACCGAGAGCAAGCACCAGATGTGAGGCACGTAAAGATGAGGAGCCCGCTGAGACCCCCTCTGGAAGGCGGAGCCCGGAGCCGCCTCTCCTGTCTAGAAGGGACAGGAAGGGCACTAAAGGAGAAGTGGCAGGTGTTGGCCACAGAGACAGGCAACTCCCCTGGTGTTTCACCCCAACCCCAGTGTCCTAGGAGTTCATGGCCGCAGCGATTGAACTCAACTTCCCTGCCGTCCCAGACACTGAAGGGAGCGTGGCCTCCAGCGGTGGGCCCTGCCCTCTGGCTCTGGTGTCTGCAGTAGGATTCAGAGTGTGCTCTGAGACCCAGATTACATTTCCACTCCCTGGGGCCAGCTGTGGATGAAGCATTCCCCCATGTGACATTTACTGCCGCCACTCTGTTCAGGGCGGTTTGCAAGCTCTGCAGGAAGGAGGCTAATTATTCCCTCTGGGGCGCCTGGTCCACAGTTAGGGTGCCTGCCCGCCTGCTGCCTTAGTTAGGAGGGCCAGCAGCCAGACCACAGGGCACAGGCTTCAGCTGAAGACCAGGTCAGAATGATGCATCTCCTGACATTTGACCCTAGCCACCTACCAGGACTCCTTAATAGACTAGTGGAAAAGTGACATTTTGGGGCAAATCCCCGTCCCTGGAGATGGTATCTGCAATGCAGATAGGCACAAAAAAATGAACGTGAAACACTAACTTCATAGCTTCACCTGCAGGTGGGACAATGTGAGCATTTACACGAGTCCCTATATCCGCAGCCCCCAGCGCCTCCAATCGTGCTCAGAGGGGCGATAGCTGTTGTCTTATTTCAGGCTGATCCATGCACTTGATCTTCCCCTCCCCTGGCTCTGTCCTTTCCACCTGTGGCCTTTAAACGGGCTCCAGCCTCTCCTGCCTCCACGAGCCTGCCTGTTGACCCCATGCCAGTGTCTTTCTCTTGGCGCCCTATCCTTCTCATCTTCCAGGAACAAGTTCCAGAAAGAAAAGAGAGATGGGGGAGGGGCGGGGAAGGAGGAAGAGGAGGAGGAGGAGAAAGAGAGAGACTCAAGAAGAAAGCCAGGGTGCACCCTTTCTGTCTTCACACTGACCTCTCTCCCACTCTCCAGATCCTGGTCCCCAGGCTTCCACCTGCCCCTAACACGCACTGATGTCACCATGGCAAAGGTCACCCTCCCTCTTCCAACCACCGAATCCAGGGGACTTTGGTCATTGTTCGTGACCTCTCTGAGCATTTGACACTGTTGACCTTATATTTCCTGGAGCCCTCTTGGCTTCCATGACGCCACTTCCCCTGCTGGACGTAGCTCTCTGACCGTCCTTCTCTTCCTCCTCCAGGGCTCCTCCACCTCTCTCACCGCTGCTGTTTCCAGAGTCGGAGCCCTTACCTGCTCTTTTCATTCCATGTATTTTTCAGAACACCTGAATCACACCTAGGGCCTGACCAACCCCTAGCCACTGAGGATCCCAGGTAGCCACTGTCCTACTGGTCATCTTCTCTGATCATCCCTAAGGATCGTGGACTCAGTATTTCTAACACTAAACCCACTTGCTTTCCCCAAAACCAACTGCTCCTGCCTTCTCACTACCATTGATGGAATCCCCAGTATCCAGTTAACCAGGCCCCAACCAGCTGGGGGTGGCCCAGCTTCTGTGTTGCCCCTTTCCTTACTTTTTTTTTTGTGGTACTGGGGATGGAACCTGGGGGCATTCTACCTCCAAGCTATAGCCCCAGCCCTATTTTTTATTCTTTTTTTTTTTTTCCTTTGCAGTACTGGGGATTGAACTCAGGGTTATTCTACCTCTGAGCTATACCCCCAGCCCTAATTTTTATTCTTTATTTTGAAACAGGGTCTCACTAATTTGTGGAGTGCCTCACTAGATAGCTGAGGGTGATCTCAAACCCAGATCCTCCGGTCTCAGCCTCCCAAATGCTGGGATTACAAGCATGTGCCACCATGCCCGGCTCCTATTTTTTATTCTTTATTTGAAACAGGGTCTCACTAAGTTGCAGAGGGCTTCACTAAGCAGCTGAGGCTGGCCGTGAACCCAGATGCTCCAGTCTCAGCCTCCCAAATGCTGGGATTACAAGCGTGCACCACCACGCCCAGCTCCTTTCCTTACTCTTGCTTCTGCCTCTTAATATATCCTGCCCCTCAAACATGTTCCTTTTGCCCACCTTAATTTAAGCCACTATTATTTCATACTGCAGCCTTCTTACTGGGGTCCCTGCCTTCAGACCCAATACCCCTCTTCTAGCTCCACTGCATTCTCCACTCCGTGTAAGAAAGGAGCTTTCTGAAACACAAATCTTTCTATGACTCTCCAGTCCCTTGGGATAAAATTCAAAGTCAAGGTGGGCACAATGGTACATGCCTGTAATTCCAGCTACTTGGGAGGCTAAGGTGGAAGATTACAAGTTCAAGGCCAGACTGGGTAACTTAGCAAGATCCTGTCTCAAAATAAAAAAAATAAGAAGGGCTGGAGTGTAGCTCAGTGGTAGAGCACTTGCCTAGCATGTGTGAGGCCCTGAGTGTAATCCCCAATAGTGGGGGGAAAAAAATCCAACCTCATTAGCATGACATCCAGAACCTTTTGGAATGTGGCCCTTGCCTTCTTTATCATCATTTTCTTCCCCTCCCCCACCCAGCACCATATATTTTAGGCATCATCAAGTACTTGTGTGTTCTGCTTGTGCACATTTTTAGCTTGTGCACATTCTTCTTATGCCACACGCCTGGAGTGTTCTCCACCACCATCATTCCATCCCATGCTCCAGCCTCATATGCCTAGCAAAAGACTCTTGATTTCTCCCTATGAGACTATAAATTATGTCTTCGTAGGTGTTCCATAAATGTTGAAAGGATAGATAGATAGGTGGACAGACGGACGGATGGATGGATGGATGGATAAGTGGGTGGATGGGTAAATGGTCACCAACTCAGACAAAGAATAGGTAAAAATGAATTCAATTTTGTGGAGACCTACATTGATTATTGTCATCAGTCAATCAAATTAAAAATTATGAGTGCCAGCCAGTGAAATAAGGTTTAGCTAATCTGGGAGAAATTAAAATCACTCTCCAAAGAAAAGTCTGCTGACCCAGGACTCTCAAGCTCCTAATTCTGCTCAGACTCGCTGTCTGTCTGGCTTGTGCAAGCCACTTAACTACTGAGCCTCGGTTTCTCTGTCTATTAAGTAGAGATAATGATGCCTGTGGCCTTTGCCTGTCTCCACAAGAGTGTCATGAGGGTAAGTGGGATGTGCATAAAAAGTGTGTTGAGATCTGCAGGGAAGATATATGTCTATAAAGATATAAGTGTAATAACAGTAATAACACCTTGCATTTGAATCAGGCTTTGCACTTTTCAAAGCTCTCGTACATACATTATCTCGGTTGACTCTCAAAACAGTACTAGGCAGGTATTATCCCCCTTCTCAGGTGAGGAAACCGAGGTGCAGTGTGATTAAGTGGCGTGCCCAAGGTTACTCTCAGTGAGGAGCAGGTCTTCTGACTCCAAGCCTGCTGCCTGTTTTTGATGATAACCTTTCTTGGTTAGATTATCTCCTTCCCCAAATCCCTGAACAGAGAGCCAGACATAATTGACCCTATCCTTGATGACTCAAGGTCATTAGCATGAGCATCAGTTCCTGTGCTGTCTTCTAGACTTGGCTGTACGTACAGGTCTGGAGACAGCAGGGGTGCAGGGTGGAGGGGCCCCAACTGCACCCGAGATGCAGGTGTCCATGTGCAGCCCCCATTCTGAGCCCTTTGATTCTACCTCTATCCTCCCTCTCTCTTCTCTCCGCTGTCAACGTTTGTGCCTCCATCCCCCTCCTACTCTCTGTTCTTCCTTCTCTGTCTCCTCTGGCCTTCACCTTCCTGCACACAATCAACTTGTCCTGCCAAGCACTGGCACTTCCATCTACCTGGACAGCCAATCAGAGTACTCTGATGGGCTCTATTCTCCAGCAAGCAGCCAATCAGGAGTGCTTTGTAAGCTGCCTTCTCCTGCTCCTTGGCTACTGTCCCCCAGTCCACCCCCACCCCCACCAAAGGAGGAGGCTCCTGAAGGCAGGGCCTGGGCTCAGCTTTTGCTGTGTAAATCAGCAGTTGAGGCAGCCTGAGTCTGTCCCACAAGCCTGTGGGATGTGCTCTTGGTGAGCCAGGGTGTTCAGGAAAGGCTGGCCAACATGTCTTGGGTGATACCTTTCACTAGTAAGGCACGAAGTTGTGATCTCCAGCTCATCCCTGCCCGTGCAGCAAGGCGGCCCTCGGGTCCTTCCATCAGCACCCCCTTTCCTTCCCTGGCAGGTGGCATACCAACAGCCAGCCTGGTTCTATCCTGGGCACGCCTTGGGCAGCATGCCCGTGCCCCGTGGCCCTGTCCCGGGGACTCTGGGATGCTCTTTCTCCCTCCTTGCTGTGGGGCCTCCCACAGCCCAATGAGAAGAGCACCTTGGCTTCTCCCCGAGGGAGGATATGATGGGTGTGCCCACAACAAGTCTCCGGCAGAGACAATAGGACAGGAATGCATGCGCTTCCGAACAAACACTGTGTGGGCTCGCACAATTGCCTTGGATTCTCATCCAAGAAACACATTTCGCTGTGCGAGGGCGAGGGTGGCTTGCCTGCCCCAGCCCGCCCACATCCCTCCCTGTGCCAGAGACTCGGATTCCAAAGGGGCCTCTCCTTCCCCTCCCCCTGGCCTTCAGTCTCCGGGGTGGGCAGCCACCATGCTCCCTGGTACAGCCCTTCACCTGAAGAGTGGTGGCGTAGAAAAGGGATAGCCTTGCCCTCCCAAAGGACGCCTATTCCTGCCAGTTTTTTTTTTTCCTGCAGTACTGGGGGTCAAACCCAGGGGTGCTCTACAACTGAGTTACTTCCCCAACACGATTGATTGATTGATTGATTGATTATTGGGTTTCACTAAGGTGCTAAAGTTGGCCTCAATCTTGTGATTCTCCTGCCTTGGCCTCCCAAGCACCTGGGATTATAGGCATGTACCACCATGCCCAGCTCACTGTCTTGTTGTTGTTTTTGTTGTTGTTGCTGTTGTTGTTGTTGTTTTAGGACTGGGAATTTCTACCTCCAAGCTATACCTCAGCCTGATTTTATTTCTTATTTGGAAATAGGGTTTCACTAGGTTGCTGAGAGCCTTATTAAGTTGCCAACGTTGGCTTTGAACCTACGATCTTCCTGTCTCAGCCTCCCAAGTACTGGGATTACAAGCATGCACCACCACGCTCGGCTACTGTTTTGTTTAATAACCATTTTTTATAGTGGTAAAACACATGTAACATAAAATAAGTCATAAACCATTTTAAGTGCACATTTCTGTGGTATTAAGTCCATTCACATTGTTATTCAGCCATCCCCACCATCCATTCCCTGAACTTTTTAAAACTGTCACCATTAAACACTAACTTCCGTCCCCCTCCCCACTCCCCTTCCCTGTTAAACACTAACTTCCGTCCCCTGGCAACCACCATTCTACTTCCTGTTTCAATGAATATGATTGTTCTATCTCATATAAATGGAAGCATTTGGTATTTGTCCTTTTGTACCTGGCTTAGTTCATTTAACATGGTATCTTAAAGCTTCATCCATGTGGTAGCATATGTGAGAAGTTCTTTCCTTTTTAAGGCTGAATAGTTTCTATTTTATGAATGGCCACTTGTTTATCCATTTGTCCATTGTTGAATACTTGGGTTGATCCACCTCACCTTTTGGCTGTTACCAATAATGCAGGTATGAGCATAAGTATACAAGTGCTATGTCTGTTCAAGTGGTCACTACTCTCCGTGTGTGTGTATGAGTGTGTGTGCATGCCTGTGTGCGTGCGTGCGTGTGTGTAGTAGTGGGGATTGAATTCAGGGATGTTCTACCTCCGAGCTACACTCTCAGCCCTATTTTATTTTATTTTTTATTTTGAAAAAGGATCTCACTAAGTTGTTGAGGCTGTTTTCAAATCTATGATCCTCCTGTCACAGCCTCCAAGTACGGGGATTACAGCATGTGCCACCATGCCCAGTCTGGCAGTCACTACTTTTTGCAACTGGTCTTCGAGTTGGAGGAAGCAAAGGTCTCTTGAAGATCCCTAGTTTAGCATTCATAAATGAGAGAGTTACTGGCCCCTTCAACATGTCAGCATGAATTCACTTATCCAAAAACTAGCTGTCTCTTAGAAAAACAGAGCCCTTAGGTCCCAACCTAACAGAAAAACAGAGCCCTTAGGTCCCTTGTGTGGGTTAGGTAAGCTCAGTTGGTAGAGCACTTGCCTAGCATGCACAAGGGGCCTGGGTTCCATCCCTAGCACTGCAAAATAAATGAATGAACAAACAAATAAATAAACAAACAAATAGAGCCCTGAAGAACTGGAGTACAGAACAGGAAGTCCAGGCCAGGATGGAAGAGTAGAAAGGCCATGCACTTAGGGTGAGGCTCACAAAGGGCAAGTCCAGCAGAGTACTGGGAAGCTCCCAGGGGCTGGGAGCCTGGTGTGTGTGGCAGGGAGGGGGCTGGAAGGGACCCTTGGGAGAGAGCCCCTGTGAAGTGGTATCAGGGGTCCCTGGGGAAGGGCAGGCCAGCCTCTTGCTCTACATAAATAACAGCAGGTGAGGATCTCCTGGCTGTGCACCCAGGGCCAGAGCGAAGGGGTCAGAGGAGGAGGCTGAAGGAGCCCCCTTCACAGTCCTGTCAGCCCTGGAGGTCTGAGAGTCGGTTCTCAATGGCTGGTCCTGAGAGGCCAAGTCTGTACTTGAGGGACAGGCAAGACATAGTCCGCAGCCACTGGTTTCCTCCCGTCCTCTCCATCCCAGCAACCGGGAGGGAAAAGGAAAATAAAAACCTCCCAGCCCTCGCTGGCTTCCTTGAGAAAGCCCAGCGGGCCGTGTGCAAGAGAGGACAATGTGATTTTTGGCTTAATACAGACTCTCCCAGACAGCCCAGGGAGAGATAAGGTTGGAGGAGAGAACCTGCCTGTAGCTCTACTTGAGAGTCCTGGGCAGTCTGTCCCCGTCCTGGCAGGCAGGGACCCAGGCCCCGCAAGGGAGGGAGCAGGGACAGTGGAGCATGCCTGGGAAGAGTTTGGGCTGCAGAGGGGACAGAATGCAGTCACAAAGATGGAGGGAAGAATATGGAAGCACAGGAGAGCCTCGTGGAGTCTCCGGAGAGCAGAGGACAGCCAGGCCTTGGGCAATGGAAGAAACCAGGGGCTAGACACACAGACCCAGCAAGGCAGAGCTCGCTGTGGACAGAACCTTAGGGCGGCAAAAGGCTTTCCCTGCAGCGCTGACAGAGGTCTGAAGGGTCAGTTTTCAGCAGGAGAGACCACCCATCTTACAGCAGCTATTGCTTGTCGGGCCCTGACTCTTTGAGAAATTTCCCCTAGTGTTACCTCGTTTGTTCTTACACCTCACAACCTGGCAGGCCACTAAGGAGGTGTGCCAGCCCCCACGAGGCTGATCTCAGGACAGAGCATCGCCAGGCTCACCCCCATTGGCCGTGAGAAGAATGGACTGAAGCCAGGCATGGTGGCGCATGCTTGTAATCCCAGTACTTGGGAGGCTGAGACAGGAGGATTGCAGGTTCGTGGCCAGCCTCAGCTACTTAGTGAAGCCCTCTGCAACTTAGTGAGACCCTGTTTCAAAATAAAGAATAAAAAATAGGACTGGGGGTGTAGCTAGAAGGTAGAATGCCCCTGGGTTCAATTCCCAGTACCACAAAAAAGAAGAAGAAGGAGGAGGAGGAAGAGGAGGAGGAGGAGGGACTGAGCAGCTGCCCTGTGCTAGCCGGGGCCAGTTGTACCCTGAACCCACCTTCCCAACAGCCACTGCCACCCACCCTGTCTCAAGAATTGCCTCCCCCAGATACCTTGCCTTCCCTTTCTTGTGATTCCTACCAGCAACTTTTATTTTAGGATTGTTTTCTTTCTAAGCACCAGGGGTAACATGAGAGACCATTTGCTATAGCAGCAGTTCCAGAAGACTGCACAGAGCACTCCAGACACTCGTCCCCATCTTCCCTGCAGAGTCAACGGGGCCAGGACACCCTTCCCTCCCTGCCCACCCTTGACGGCCACAGAACCACTCAGGCCTTGGAACCAGCCCCTTCCAGAGTGGGTTGGGTGGACGCTGGCAGAGGTGACCCAGCCCCACCTCAGCCTTTTGCAGAGCCTGCTTCCTGGTCTTTATTCCAGTCTCCGGATAAAAGAGACACTTCCCTGTGAGGCCCCAGAACTCCCCCCAGGTGCCGCTTGGTGCAGACCTCCCTTGGATCTCCTTAAGGATCTGCAGCTCTGGGACTGGAGATAAGAAAGCTCCAGAAGCAAACACTAGTGTGGAGGAGGGGGGAACAGCTCTGCGCTGTCACAGAGTCCACTGTGCAGACATATCAGGTGATCCGGTGGACGTTCAAATTACTTTCTGTCTTTTGCTCTAACAATAAGGCAGCAAAGTGTGTGTGTGTGTGTGTGTGTGTGTGTGTGTGTTGTGGCATGTGCAAAAGAAACTCCTAGAAGTCACACTGCTGGATCTGAGGGAGTGTGTACTTGTGATGTTGGTAATGATCACCAAGTTGCCATCTGTAAACTTCTGCCAGCTTGTGTCTGCAGGTGCACTGGATGTTTGCAGAAGCCTCAGTTATAATTTTGTGCTATGGCACCTCTGGCGACAGAGGCATGTGGGTTAGGAACACCCATGCCCCCCACTCCCATCTCTTTGAGACTCTATGCACCAGGGTGACTTACAGACCCATTGCCTCTTGGGGTGCACTCTTTCCTTCCTTCCTGCAGACTCTGCCAGCTGGGCAGGTTATCTCCCTGCCTCCCAAAGTATATTCAGTAGCAAATATTTACTGAGTGCTTACTATGCGTCAGGTGCTGTGCTGGGTGCTGGGGATAGCAGTGGACAGAGCAGTTCCATGGAGTTTTCTTCTCATAAAGGGAGACAGACAATAGGCAATCAGGTAGACAGTGTGTTGGGGACCATCGAGAGAAATAAGCAGGGAGGAGAGTGGGGCAGTCAGTTATACAAGTATCCCTGGGAAGGTCTGTGTGATGGACAGGTGTTTGGGCAGACCTGAATATGGTAAGCGAGAGAAGTCTGTGGTTGTAGGGACCAGAGTGTGGAAACCCAGAATTGGAAAATACGTACATGCCACAACACAGAGGAACTCTGAAAACATTATGTTGAGGTAAAGAAGCCAGTTGGGCGCACTGGCGCACACCTGTAATTCCAGTGCTTGGGAGGCTGAGACAAGAGGATTGCAGTTCATGGTCATCCTCAGCAATTTAGTGAGATTGTATTTCACAATGAAATAGTACTGGAGGTGTAGCTCAGAGGTAGAACACCTCTGGATTCAATCCCCAGTACCACACACAAACACACACACACACACACACACACACACACACACTCAGAAGCCAATCATATAAGACCACATATTGTATGATTTTGTTTATAGGAAATGTTCAGCATCGGCAAATCCATAGAGATTAGGTGTCACCAGGGGCTAGAGTGAGGCAAGAATGGGTACAGGTAGGTACAGATTTCCTTTTGGAATGACAAAAATATTCCATAATTAAATAGTGATGACATTCAACTCTGAATATCCTAAAATCCACTAAATTATATGCATTTATTTATTTATTTATTTGCAGTACTGGGGATTGAACCCAGAGGCGTTGTACCTTTGAGCTACACCCCCAGCCCAATTTAATTTCTTATTTGGAAACTAGATTGATGAAAGTATCACTACTTGCTGAGGCTGTCCTCAAACCTGTGATCCTCCTATCTCAGCCTCCCAAGTACTTGGATTATAAGCGTGCACCACCACGCCCAGCTTCCCAGCTCTATATTTTATTCTTTACTTTGAAACAGGGTCTTGCTCAGTTGTGGAGGACCTCACTAAGTAGCTGAGACTGGCTGTGATCCTCCTGTCTCAGCTTCCCAAGTACTAGGATTACAAGCATGCGCCACCATGCCTGGCTAATTATTTGTTATATGAGAAAGAGATTGAGGAAAAGAGGCAGGAAGAGAGAGAGAAGCCCAGACAGGAGCATGGGCAGGCCACGCGCTGAGCAGCCTGGCTGTGGCCTTGGTAAGGCTGCACTTGCCATGTCTAGAAAAGTCTGTGCAGCCTTGGTTTTGCCAGTCTGCATCGTTGGGCCAATAGAGAAGCGTGCCTAATTATGGGGCATCCTCCTGTGGCCAGGACCCAGGGCTCCTGACCCAATGGCTAAGACCCCCAATACAAAGGCCAGCCACCAATTGGACATCTTTAAGCTAATTTCATTTCCCTCTATTCCACTTGGTCACCATGTCTTCCACCTGTACAAAGTCCAGTGGAGAAATTATGGCTTCCTGGTGCACATTTCTTTCTGCTTCTGGCTTTTGTGAGTTCTTCTTCCAATGGCCCCTTGGAGATCTTTGTCACCAGCTACAGCAGGACCGGGCCTGGAGGGAGCAGGGCAGGGCCTCCAGCATGCCAACCTAAATGGTTTCCTCTCTGCCCCTCTTCTGCAGCTCTTGCAGTCTCAGGATGTGAAGGAAGACGCTGTCCTGTGCTGCTCTATGGAGGTAAGTGGTGGGACTTACCTCCATAAGAGTGTTCCGGCCTCATGGTTGAGGGGCACGAGGGTCATTGGATATGTTTGTTAAGAAGCTGGTATGGATCGTGGATTTCTGCGCCCAAAGTTGTCCACCCCCAGCCCTGTAATTGCTGATGGTGACAGCAGCCATGGGCAAGAGAGAGAGAGAGAACTGGTTTGCTAGAGGGGCAGACGGAGAGCCAGAGTTGTCACTTCCCCCTGCCCCATGACCACCTGCTCCTGGGATCATGTCTGCCACGCTAGTCACTTCAGACTCTAGACAACCCGCTGCCCCCCAAATCTCCCTGGGCTCTGGAGGCTTGGGTTGGAGGAAGGTGCCTCATGCTTGAATCCCCTCCCCCCATGTCCACTCAGCCCCCTCAGGAGGCGCCACGGCAGTTCCCAAGGTGCTCACTGAAACTCTTCTTTTGGGATCTCTCTCTGAGACAGGCTCTGGTCCTGTCCCTGGGGTAGAGACCTTTGCCCTCTGCAAACAGCCCAGAGTGGTTCAGAGTAGAGCACGGGGGTCGGGGGGAGGTGGGGTGCTTCCAGCCTGGCAGCCCTAATGGACACACCTCTCGGGTGGCTCTGCCAGGCTACAAAGGCCGCGTCCAAGGGGCTCGGAGGCCAGGAGTGCTGGGAGCCCAGACTTGGGTGGAAGGATCGCTCAGTTCATATGTTGGGTCTCAACTGGGTACTTCCATGGCGCGTGGGGAGGTGGGGGGAGGCATGGTCCAGGGCTGGTTAGGGATGGACACACTATGGTTGGGGCAGTGGGTAGCATGGGCAAGAGCACAGAGCATACCTATCTGAGGGGTCAGGGGAGGCAGGTCAGAGTGTCCAGAGGTCAAGGCTGGGGCGGGGCGGTGATGGAGGGGGCTGCTGACCAGGATGCACTGATCCAGAAAGACAGGTGTCTTCTTCCGGGGGAGGGGGGCTTTTGAGATCACCCAGCTGGCCTTCTGCCCCAGTTCCTGTTTCTCTGTCCCTCAGTCACAAGTGTGGGCAGAGGTCAGTTCTGGGGCTGGGAGGTGGGGTCTGGGCAGCGGAGAAGGGGAAAGAGAAACAGGACACTTCCTCCTCGCTCTCGGGTTCCACGTGGACACATGCAGGTAATAATGATGGAGCTCGTTTCCACAGGGACACCCCAGCGAGTGGAAATTAACATGGTGCCACCTGATCACCCAAGGGAGCAGGTTGTGGGGCCACTCCCGGGTGGGGGTGTAGTCAGGGAAGACTCCCTGTAGGAAGGGAGACTCGTGGGTGAAAGGGACGAGAGGCGTGTTCAGGTGAGGGCGCGTTCAGGCCTCGCTGGCAGATGGTTAAATGTGGGATTTCACAGTTGACTGGCCCCTCCTGGCCCTAGGACCCTCCAGCTATGCCTTGCCCCTGCCCGCAGCCCACCTCACCAAGGTGGTCAGGGTGGAGTGGGGTCCCGCTCTAACTCCCACTTCTCCGATTGCAGCTGCAGAGTACAGGCCGGCTGCTGGAGGACCAGCTGCCCGAGATGATGGCCGAGCTCCTGGCCAGCGCCCGAGATAAGATGCTCTGCCCCTCCGAGTCCATGCTGACCCGGTCGCTGCTCCTAGAGGTCATCGAGCTGCACGCCAACAGCTGGAACCCTCTGACGCCCCCCATCACGCAGTACTACAACAGAACCATCCAGAAACTGACAGCCTGACAGCCAGAGGGCCTGGCGGGCAGCCCGCGGGCAGCTGGGGCCCTGGTGCTCAGGGCCAGATGGACAGGCGGGAGGACAGGGGTGGCCCTGGCGGGAGAAAGAAATGGGCAGGAAGGCAGGCAGAGTCAGTGGCCAGTCTGGAGCCAGCCGGGGAAGGGATCAAATCCCTGAGAGGAGCCCCCCTCCCCCACGCACCCCACCCCCAGCCCGAGCATGCGGCAGCTCACGCCAATAAGGGAAGCATGTTTATTTTCACGGTGGCCCTGGCCCTGGCCGTTCCCTGCTCCTGCCCCACCCCCACCCCCGCCATCCAACCCATCCCCCGCCCCCACCCCCCTCTCGGCATTGTGCAGGGGTCTCATCTCAGCCACTCCTCAGAGTCCCTGGCAGCCTCGCACACCAGGGCACCGCTTGGGTCAGAAAGGACCTCAGAAAGCTGAAAAAGTGGGTCGAGATGGGCTCACATTGTTCCTTCCGTCGCAGTCGCCAACTGGCAGCAGGCGACGTGTAGCAGATGTCCGGGAGGACAAAGGCAGGCACGGTCCCCACCAGCCGCCCATAATTGACGGCCTTTGTCAGCCACGGCGGCAGTGGGGGAGCGGGGGGCGTTTTTTTTTCCTCCAACCTTCCGTGCTCCACCTCCCAACTTTGGTTCCTCCTGCCTTCAGCCCCCAGCCCCAGGCCTAGGGGGCCAGCAGCAGGGAGGGGAGCTGGAGCCTGCAGCTCAGCTTGCACCCTTTTATTTTATTGTGTTTTATTTTTCAAAAGTCGGTTGCTTTGAAGTCTCTTCTCTCAATGAAATGCCCTCGGATGTGATCACACAGTCAGCCCGCGAGGACCCCCTGATTAGTGGGAGATCAAACCCGGCCCCCTCTGGAAGGATTCTAGCCACAGACAGCTTGCCAGTAGCCAATTAGGGTAATTGGAAACTTCTGCCCCGGCGGGGGTCCCCGCTGGAATCCTGTGTTCCTCAGCCCCTGGCCTGCAGCGCCTCTGCTCTCCATTCCAGTCGCTGTCTCTCAAAGGGCTGATACTGTCTCTGCTGGACTGCATTGGGCCTGTCCGGGCCTGGGGTCCTCATGGGGAAGGGGACCGGAACAGTCTGGCCAACTAAAACCAAAATGCATGTCTGGTCCCAAGTGAGGTGGGGGTGATCAGCTCCCCAGGACTTGGAGGTCTGGCTCATGGACATGGGCTGCCCTAGTCTCTTCCTAGCCAGGATCTAGAGGCGCAGCCCTCCCAGACTATTGGGAAGGGAGAAATTCATTGAGTCGTGACAGGGACAGTCAGGTGGCCAGGAGAGGCTGCCAGGTGGAACTTTCCAGGCTGGAAACAAGGCTGAAGCTTCTTGAAAGGCCCTGGTCCTTAGGAGTAGCCCCTCTGTGATGGCTGGAGAGGACGGTCAAGCGCTGGGAGGCTGGCCTTGGAATCCGTACTGTTGTCCACACAGCTCCATCTCTGGGGTCTGGGGCCCACGCCTCAGTGAGTCCTCAGAAAGTGCCGGCAGGGTCCAGCAGCATCCTGCTCGGCTGGTCCTGCCCTCGGTCACGCTGGGAGCCCTGTGTGGACTCCTGGTCCCGTCAGACTGGATGGGAGGTGAAGGACAGGCAAAGCTACTCTGTGGCTCTGAGATGAGGAGCACAGGGGTCCTTAGACGTTCCCCAGTTCTTCCTGGCTTGCCTCACTGAAATCTGCTTGTAGCTCCCGGATAGAAGCCCATGCCAGTCCCCACAGAGAGCCTGTTTGGGACAGCACATGGGAGGCACATGTTTTCCTGAAACAGGTCAGTGGTCTCTTCTAAAAGGCCCGTGCTGCCCCTGGCCCTCGCCTTCTTCCTCCCCGATGGCTCCTTCCCAAGCTTTCTCAGGCTGTTTCTTACCACCTTGTCTACTGCACCAGCCCTTAGGCCCAGCCTGGGGCCCGGGGACACCAGGAGCCCCACAGGAGATCTCCAGGGAAGAGCTGGGCTGATGTCAGGACACTCGAAGAGGGCACCAGGGAAATCATGCTCTGGCGGAGTCAGGCAGCCCCAGGCAGGCAAGCAGCTGCTCCCTGTAGCTGCAGAGAGCCGCACCTGTGCTGAGACAGGCCTTGCTTCCCTCAGGTGTGGGGCGCCTGTGTGTGTGTGTGTGTGTGTGCGCGCGCGTGCACGTGCGTCTGCTAAGAATGAAGCAGGGCCATGAAGGAGAGAGAGGCCGGGAGTGGGGGCTCAGGTCACAGCGGAAGCGGAGCTGTGGGGTCTCCTAGACCCCTCACCAGGTGCATGGAGCAAGCTTCATGAAGGCGGCTCCCCAGCACCGTGCAGAGGGGCTGCAGTCCCCGTGGACGTAGAGACAGGCACTGTGGGCATCGCGGGCCCAGGGCATGTCCCTCCGATGGCCTGCCGGGGTCTCGCCTCAGAGCCTGCCCTCCTTGACCGTGAGGACCAGTGTGAAGAAGTGAGATATAAATATGTATACATATATAAATATATTTTTAATTACGTGTCGTGTTGCAGTGGCTCCAGACGTACGGATTGCCTAGTTTATTCCATTGCTTGACAGCACTTCCTGGCCAATCCGAGTAACACTCTCAGCTGTTTTTCTAAATGCAGGTTGTTGCTACTTTTTCAGACATGGGAGGAAAACATTTAAAAAAAATTTTTTTTTTTAAAGAAACAACAGTAAAGCCTAAAATTTAAGGAGTCTGGGCAGCTTCTCGTAGGAGACTACTCAGACAAGAACTGGGGGGCAGCAGTGGGCACCCCACAGACCCCTGGCCCTCCTCGGCCGATCCCCCTGGGCTGCGAGAGGAAGGGCACATCCCAGCCGGCCTCTGAATGTAGTTGATGGGAGGCAGAACTGCGCGTCAAGGCTGTGTTGGTCCCTGCTCGCCCACGGTTCTTGGCCCGTGGAAGAGGCACGGCGAGGCATCTGATGTCCATCCACCCTTCTCTGTTCCCCCTGCCTGTCAGGATGAGTTAGCCACTGCTTGCCTCCCGGGCGGCCTGCTTGCCACTGTCCTGCTGCCCACAGCCTGGTAGCTTTGCTCTGGCACCTCAAGCCTAGCAGGACTCCCCACCTCCCCCGGACAAGGCCAGGAGCCCCGATGTCCTCCACTAGGAACATGTGCCCCCAAACCCAGTTTTGTCTGTTTGTCCTTCCGAAACCAGTCTGTATATCTTGACAGTTTAGGGATCTTCCTGTCCATCGGTGTAAATGTAAATGTTGACCCAGTTGGTATTTATTCTCATTTTTATTTTATTTTATTTTATTTTCTCTGAGGGGTGGGGAGGGGGTGGGAACTGTACCGCTGATCACGCCCTGGGCAGCTGCAGGGCCGGGGGCCAGATGGCGTGGCTGCCAAGAGGAGCAGCCCCCTGGGGCCACCCTAGACAGTGGCCCGAAGGAAGCCAGGTCCCAGGCAGTTATCTGGCATCAGAAGCTGGCCAATGTTCCTTGTCCCACAGACGCTCGGCCCTGCCGTGGCGTGCTATCCCCCAGCCGCAGGACTTTGTTGGGAAACCTCTGGCTGGGTCTTTGAGGACGCAGCCCAGAGAGAAGACGACTCTCTGCTCAGGACACTGACGCAGAAGGGCTGGCCGCCTCACCTGAGCCAGCTGGGATGGACAGCAGGACCTGCCTCCCTGGAGCGGGGGCCGGGGGCTTCCCGCCAAAGCTGCAGCGGGATCCTGCTTGTGCCACCACCTTCCCTCCATCCGAATGTCCTGCTTTCCAGCCGAACCCAAACTACAAGTGGGTTTAAAAAAAAATAAACAATACCAAAAACCAGAGCTGAGTCTGTGTTCTCTGTTCAGCCAATGAAACCTTTACCCAAAGCTCTGTGCCTCCACTAGAGCCGGCAGGGGCCTCTGAGGAGACACTGGGGACCACTGAGCCGTGGGGAGCAAGGTTAGGCTCTGGGACGACCTGTTGGCAGTCTTGAGGAAAACATGAGTGGAGACTCCTGCCCCCAAAAGCTGGGCACTGTGGCCTATCCAGCGTGATAGGATTTCCTGGAGAAAAATGGCTTTCGCAATACAGCTTTGGCTGGCTGCATCGTTAACCACCAACCCCCCCAAACCTACCCCTTCCTAGGAAATGTCCCCGTGGCATTTGGCATGACTCATCTTTAAAAGTCTGAGACTCAAGGCCTAGCAGCTTCCAAAAGTCAGCAGCAAGTGGCTGTCCAGCCCCGGCTGGTCGGATAAGTCTTTCATCAAAGGGTCCCCATGGGCCCAGTGATGACACGTACCTCCTTTTGCACAGTCTCTCCCGAGGCAAAGTGGGGCAGGGGCGGGGGCACTACCCCTAGTGCCGGCACCCCATGGGATCCTTCCTGGTTAGACCCTGTCAGTCTTTCAGTTTCTCGGGAGATGACCAGAATATCTGCCTCTTTGTCCTCCCACGGCCTGGCCGAGAGCAGCCCAGGAGCCTGGTGTGGGCAAGTGGAGATTTAGTCATTAACCATAACTGAGTCACACTCCTCCCTCTGTGACACTGCACGGGGACAGCCAGGGTACAGACCACGCAGAGGGAAATAGTATTTTAATTACACAATTGAGCTATTTGTCAGGCTTTTTTTTTTTTTACAACATGCAAAAGACAGAAATTGGAAGTAGAGGAGAGGGTGGGCAGGGGGAGCCCTACTGAGTAGTTCACCCCAAGGGAGAGACTTTCCGGGGTGACTTATTCCTGCTTCAGAAAGTTCCAAATTGCTTGCTTCTGTGAAAGCCATCATCCAAATAATAAACGTTGCATTTCTGCATTTTGCCGCCATCTCTGCCGATGTGCGTTCTCTGTTGTTTTGAGAATGGGTTATATTTGTACTGGGTGTATAGGAAGGCCGGAAGGGAAAATTTTATTTTGATGAATAAGCTAGAACACATACGCACGTGCGCGCGCATGCACACACACACACACACACCAGCACAAGACTTCTAAGGGCCTTTAAGTACCAAGACAAAAATGGTTGCCAAAGAAGAGATGGAGCAGTAGAAAGGGAAGAAGTAGTTCCACCACAGTGTGAATGGCAGCATTCCCCTGAATGCCCCGGGGGCTCCAGAGCCTCCCATCCACTGCTCAGTTGGCACAGGAAGCAGGCAGGCAGGTGCTGTTGTTTTTGTTGTTGTTGCTGTTGTTGTTGTTTGCTTCCTATTCTAGTGCTAAGGACTGAAGCCAGAGCCCTGTGCATGCTGGGCAAGTGTTCTACCATGGAGCTACGCCCCCAGCCCAGACAAGTGGTATTGACTCTCTCATTTCACCGGAGTCAAAGGTCATATAGTGCAAGAACCAGGCTGCCCAGGAGAGCCAGGTGCCCTTTCCACCAGCCCAGAAAGTCAGCAAGCCCTTCTACAACCCTCTCGCTTGCCCCAGTCCCCTGCTGAGCACCGCTCCAGGGAGCCACCAGTGACGCTAGGGGAGGAAGAGGCAGCCAAGAGCCTGCTGAGTCTCTGCCTGACAAGGTTCACGGGTTTCCTTCTGTGCCTTCGGAACCCGGGGCCACGAGGAAGCGCCTCAGCGAGGAAGGAGCAATGCTGCAAAGTTCGGTGCCATTACACAAAAACGATCCAAACTGTAATACGTGCAGTGTGTCCTGTCGGATCTCCATTTCCTCCAGGCCAGTAGCTCTCCAGTGGGTAGGAGGTGAGGGAGATTCCCACAGGGGGACATGTCAAGGGACAGGGTCAATATCCTATTGCCTAGTAGCTTTTTCAAACTACATGCTGAGAACTGGGTATGGTGGCACACACCTGTGATCCCAGTACTTAGGAGGCTGAGACAGGAGGATTGCAGGTTCAAGGACAGCCTCAGCAAGTAGTGAGAATCTCATCAACATAGTAAGACCCTGTTTCAAAATAAAAATAAAAAGTAGGGCTGGGGGTGCAGCTCAGAGGTAGAATGTCACTAGATTCTGTCCCCAATACCATACACACACACACACACACACACACACACACACACACACACACACACACACAAACCTCACTGTGCTGAGACAGGATACACCCAAACTTTCAGAATCCTGGCCATAGGGGACCTTTCCACTCACTGGCAGGGATGCGCGGTACCTTGTGTGTGTGTGTGGGGGGGGGTTACAGGAAAAAAGATGGTTGAGAGCTGCCATCTACCTCTCCAGGAACATAGCAGTGACTATCTGTCACAAGTCATGCGGAATTCACGTCTAGGAACAGCAGGCTGCATTCCTTTATTTACAGTATTGTGCTTTGCCATCTTGGCTGAAACGAGGCCAGGTGGCACATTTGCAGTGGGGGAGGGGGCCCAGTAAGCTGCATGGGTGTGGGACAGAACACGTACTACAGACTGGGAGCTGTGTCAGAACTCTTGTGGGCCCAGGTACTGTTGTGGTCACAGACCCCTTCCTCTATATTAAAAAAGAAAAAAAATGGAAATTGTATCTTATGACTAAGTTGAAACAAAGAAAAACATATTGATGTTATTTATTAAAACATTCTCTTGCCGGGTATGGTGGTGCATGCTTATAATTCCAGTACTTGGGAGGCTGAGACTGGAGGTTCCCGGCCAGCCTCAGCTACTTAGTGAGGCCCTCTGCAACTTAATGAGACCCTGTTTAAAAAAATAAAGAATGAAAAATAGGGCTGGGGGTGTAGCTCGGAGGTAGAATGCCCCTGGGTTCAATCCCCAGTACCACAAAATAATAATAACAATAACAACAACAACAACAATAATAATAATAATAATAATAATTCTCTTCAAAGCTAGGCATGGTGGCACAGGCTTGTAATCCCAGTACTTGGAAGGCTGAGACAGGAGGAACACATGTTCAAAGCCAGGCTCGCCAGGCTCTCAGCAACCTAGTGAGACCCTGTTTTCAAATAAAATCAGGCTGGGGATGTAGCTTGGAGGTAGAATGCCTCTGGGTTCAATCCCCAGTACCAAAACAAGAAAAAATATATATATACAATTTATTCAGGGATATGCAAATAGTATATTTCACCTTCTCTAAAGATCCTTTAAAATCTCCAGTGAAGCCGGGCGTGGTGGCGCATGCTTGTAATCCCAGCATTCGGGAGGCTGAGACCGGAGGATCCGGGTTCGTGGCCAGCCTCAGCTACCTAGTGAGGCACTCTGCAACTTAGTGAGACTCGGTTTCAAAATAAAGAATAAAAAATAGGGCTGGGGGTATAACTCAGAGGTAAAATGCCCCTGAGTTCAATCCTCAGTACCGCAAAAAAAAGAGAGAGAGAGAGAGAGAGAGAGAGAGAGAGAGAGAGAGAGAGAGAGAGAGAGAGACAGCAATGAAACTCCTTGGAGATTTTTTTTTTTTTTTTTTTTTTTTTTTTGCGGTACTGGGGATTGAACTCAGGGGCATTCTACCTCCGAGCTATACCTCCAGCCCTATTTTTTTATTCTTTATTTTGAAACAGGGTCTCACTAAGTTTCAGAGTGCCTCACTAGGTAGCTGAGGCTGGCCGTGAACCCGGATGCTCCGGTCTCAGCCTCCCAAATGCTGGGATTATAAGTGTGCACCACCACACCCGACTTTGAATTCTGATTTTTAAGAGAAAACATTTGTGGTCCCCTAAAAGTATTATGTCCCTTTGAGCTGCTATAACAAGGTACCATAGACTGGGTACTTGCAAGCAACAGGAATTTTTCTTTTCTCACAGATCAAGGTGCCAGCGTGGCCAGGCTCTGGTGAGAGCTCTCCTCCTGGCTGCAGACCTCCACCTTCTCTGTTGCATCCTCACATGGCAGAAAGAGGGCAAGAGAGTTCTCCAGGGTCTTCTTTATAAGGGGACTGAGCCCCTTCCTAATGCTCCACCCCAAGGACCTGATCACCTCACCCCCAAATACCATTAGGTCGGGGAGTTATGATTCCAACAGATTCCATGGGTAGCAGGGCCCCAGGCACTATCCGTTAAAGGCTACGTCAGCACTGTGTGGGAGTCTTACCTGAGCAAGGAGCCGCACCTTCCCCAGCTGCCCACTTGGTCTTGGGGTGACTCAGGGCAGAAGTGGGGTGGGCAAAGGCAGCTCACACTGCATCCTTCCAAGGAAGCAGCCAGCCAGCTCTGGAAGCCGATGCAGTAGCCATGTCTGCCCTCACCAGGCTGCCAGACGGCCGGAATGCAAGGCCATCAGGTACATCTCCCCCAGGAGACCCTGCCCCAGAGATCCCAAATCACCCAGCCCTCCCCCAGGGCTGTCCCTTCCAGGCTTACCAGCATACTTCAAAGGAAGGAAACCAATTCTTCTAACCATTTTACACCAGGGAAGACTGAGGCTCAGAAAACCATCCCGGAGGGGGAATGGTGCTTTATAGTTATCACATATGTGATCTTGTTTGATACAACAGCCCTGACAGGTGACAGATACTTTTTTGTTGTGGTGGTGGTGGCGATTGAACACAAAGGTGATTAACCTCTATGCTAAATACCCAGCCAATTTTATTTTTTTTTTTTATTTTTTTTTTTTTTATTTTTTTTTTTGCGGGTCTGGGGATTGAACTCAGGGGCATTCTACCTCCGAGCTACACCCCCAGCCCTATTTTTTATTCTTTATTTTGAAACCGAGTCTCACTAAGTTGCGGAGTGCCTCACTAGGTAGCTGAGGCTGGCCTCGAACCCGGATCCTCCGGTCTCAGCCTCCCAAATGCTGGGATTACAAGCGTGCGCCACCACGCCCGGCCAATTTTATTTTTTATTTTGAAACAGGGTCTCACTAAATAGCTGAGGCTGGCCTCAAACCTGTGATCCTCCTGTTTCAACCTCCCAAGTACTGGAATTACAGGCATGCACCACCACGCCCAGCCTCAACGAATACTTTTGACCCATTTTAAAGACAGTCACACCAGGCGTGATGGCACACGATTTTAATCCCAGTACTTGGGAGGCTGAGACAGGAGGATCATAGGTTTGCGGCAGCCTCAGCAGCTACTCAATGAGGCCTCCTGCAACTTAGTGAGACCCTGTTTCAAAATAAAGAATAAAAAAATAGGGTTGGAGTGTAGCTCAGAGGTAGAATGCCCTTGGGTTCAATCCCCAGTTCTGCAAAGAAAAAAGGAAAAAGAAAAGAAAGAGTCACTATGATTTACATTATGTTGAGATGATAATGAACCAATAAAAGTATATAAAAATAAATAAAGACAGGCCCAGAGAACCAGAGCGACAATCCCATATCATGTGACCTGTAGGCACCAAGACCAGGCTTTGAATTTCCGCCTTCTTGGCCCTGAGACAGGTCTTGCATGTGTGCAGGGACCAGGCTGAGGATTCACACACCGGCCTCCCATCCCCAAGGCCACTTCCATGCCTGGCACCCTCACTCAGTCCTCAGGGTGCAGGCTCGTGCCTCCTCCTGCCCAGCCCCATGTAGAAACTGGCATCCCCCCACTCTCAGGGGTGTCTGTCCCCACCAGCGTCCCCGTTCACTGAGCCCTCCCTACGGCCCAGGTAGAGTCCTAAGTGCTCACAGTTCCGTCTCCTGTAAATGCACATCCATAGCTGTCATGGGCCCAGGTGACATCTGAAGTCTTAGAATCAGGCCAGGATCCCAGAGTCTTATTATCTCTGGAGTCCAATCTATGAAAAAGAAGTTCCAAGTGTGGTACTCTTGGCTGCCAAACTCCTGCCTGTGAGGCTCATTACCTGGCCCAGCTCTTGTATGTGAACCCTTAATTGTGCTGGGGGCTCTAGGAAAGTAAGCAAAAGAGAGGATGCCTTAAGCACCTTGATGTGGCCAGTTTTGCCAAACTGGAATTCCCAAACCACAGCTACCCACCACCCACCACCCACAGGCCTGGCCCAACTTCTGGGTGTGTCTTGGTGCAGGGTGCTGCCTATGGCATTCCTGTGCTGCAAAGACAGTCAACATCTGCCTGAGTCCCTCGATGGTCACCGGGTAAGGGCTTGGCCAATCTCACTTTGGAGCCTCAGGGAGAGAGGCCAGCCCTTCCCAGGGCAAACCAAGCGCCCACTGAGGGGCCTACTGAGGAAAACCAGTTAGAAAACTGAAAACAAACTTATTCTGTTGCATGTCCCCCAGTTAGCAAGTATTTTGTTAAAGCAGTTGACAGAGTCAGGCATGGTGTTACATGCTTGTAATCTCAGTACTTAGGAGGCTGAGACAGGAGGATTGGAGGTTCCTGGCCAGCCTCAGCAACTTAGGCCTTCCACAACTTAATGAGATCCTGTTTCAAAATAAAAAATAAAATAGGGCTAGGAATGTAGCTCAGAGGTAGAACACCCCTGGGTTCAATTCCCAGTACCAAAAAAAAAGCAGTTGACAGTCCAATTTTAAAGATACTGATAGACATACACAGAACCTTAGAATTCTGCATGCTCTCAAGCCTTGCTTTTGGTGACTTACAGTGTTAAACAGTGAAGAGTTCACAGTAGTCACACCCATGGCTTCACCTCAGCATACACGTATGTTAGCCCCAGGAATCACTAATGCGATTCAGTGCCCCTTGGGGGAAATGTTAACTTTCTTTTGTTTTGTTTGTGGTACTGAGGATTGATCTCAGGGGCATTCTGCTTCCAAGCTACATCCCAGCCCTATTTTATTTTTTATTTTGAAACAGGGTCTCACTAAGTTGCAGAGGGCCTCTCGACGTTGCTGAGGCTGACTTTGAATCTGCGATCCTCTTGTCTCGGTCCCCCAAGTACTGGGATTACAAGTACCACCATATCCGGCTTTAGCATTGTTGATTAAGAGATAAATTGTGCAGAAGGATTCAGGAAGACCAACCTTTTGAGCTGAATTGGAAGGACATCTCTTTTGAGATCCTGTTGTGGTTCGTGTATACAATGATCCCAGAAAAGCTCCTGTGTTGGCACTGCAGCAAGGTTCAGAAGTGACTGGAGGAGGTGTGTCATAACATCTGTCCCTGGCCCCCTCCACTCCCTCCTCTACTTCTGGCCGCTATGAGTTGAACAGCTCTCCTCTGCCACGCCCATTGCCCTGATGTTTCTGACTTGGAGACATCTGACCATGGACTGAACCTCTGAAACCATGAGCTGAAATAAAACTTTCTCTAAGTTGTTCTTGGCAGATATTTGGGCCAAAGAGATAAAAAAAAAAAAAAAAAAAAAAAAAAAAGCTAACTGATATAGATCCACAGCCTCCTCTTCATGTGCTGGCGTCCACGCACTAAGAACTAGCTCTGCTCAGCAAGACTCAGTGAGTCCTGGGGTCTGGAAGCCTCTTTGGGCCCCTGTTCCTCACGTCAGGCCACCTGCCTGTCAGTGACAAAGCAGCTGACTGGCTCCAGCACCTCCAGCTCCCAGGGTCGAGTGGGGCTTAAGTCTGGGCTCCCAGATCCCCTGGTAACCTGGCAGGACATACAGGGACACAAAAGTACCTCAAAGGGAACAAAATGGGTGAGAGGAAAGCTCAGGAACCAGCCTTGGAATTGGTGCCTTTTCTATTTGGTCAGAGTCAGGAGTGAGCTCAGCCGCGGGCTCAGCCTAGAGGAAGAGGGTAAGTGCTGGTACGAGGAGATTGCGGAGGGACAGGAAGTATGAAGCACATCTCTGGGGGTGGAAGGGGTGCTGGGGGGGGGGTGGTTAACTATTGCCCTTAACCGTGTGACCAAAAGACAGGCTTAAAGTCTCAGGGACTGCAGCATACATCTTCACTGTTGGTGCCCATAGTAGGTCTGCAACAGGTTGGAGTTGGGATGATCCGGGCTGGCTCTGGCTCACACCGAGCCGCCCTCTACCATGAGAAAGGCCGAGCTCAGCAGGCAGTGAGTCCCAGTGATTAGAGGTCCGAGCTGTGTCTTCACCTAGTGCCACCTCTTCCAGGACACTCTGACTGCTCCCTGAGTTAGGGTTGCAGGTCCCCCCAGGCAGCCACAGCTCCCAGGGACACTCCCACCATGGCCCTACTCACTGTGTGTGGCCATTGGTGTGTAGGTGGCAGATACCCACGAACTGTGAACCTGACCTTGTCCCTCTGCATTGCCAAGACCTCTTGGGGGTGCCAGGGCCACAGCCGGGGCAGACGGCAACTTTGTGCAGATCGGAAGGAGATGCCCTTCTTCCTTTGAGGGAGTCCAGCCCTATCCAGGCCTTGTAGCTGCCTCAGACCCCAGAACACTGTGTGTGTCTGTGTCTGTGTGTTCTGGGTGTGGCATATATGTGTTTGTGTGGTTGTGTTGTGCACATGTGAGGTATGTGCATGCATGGCATGTGCTGTGTGTGAATCAGTGCTGCTCTTTGTGGCTCCCCCACACCCCGCTGCTTAGCCTCTGAGGTGACAGGGTCCCCTTCCTAGAACCAGAACCCAGGGTGCCCCTCGGAGGAGGTGGCAGTGGCCCAGCCTTCTCCTGCTTCCTGGGGCGCTGGCTGACACGGGTCCAGGAACAGGCTCTGTCCCGGTGGTGGGCTGGCCACAGGGGCCCCTGCTCACCAAAGGCCTCCTTCCAGAAGTCCTGCTCGCCCTCAGTTGGTGGGGAAAGGCCTGGACACACAGGAAGGAGGAATCGGGGAGGGACATGCTCCCAAGGCCATGAGGGGTCCAGTCAGTGTGAGGCGCCTGGTCAGGAAAGACTGTGGCCCAGAGGGGAGCCGCCCTGAGAGGACAGGCTGGGATCCATACAGGAAGAATGTTCTGGAAACAGCTGCCCAGCAGTGCAAGAGGCCACCTCTTAAGGGAGCCAGAGCTCCCAGTGAACGCGCTGGGCAGAAGCGTGGCCCCAGCAGTAGCAGGGAGAGTGCCCAGTGTGGGGGCTCAGGGTCCTTGCTGGCCCTGACCCCACTGCAGAGGCTCTGAGGGCATCAGGCCTGGGCCGCCTCCTCCCAGCTGCTGCTCTGGCTCTGCACCCGAGGAGGCTGCCCCACCCGTCCCGCTGCCTCCCCACACACCCCAGGCCGCAGACCTGAAGTGTTCACGGCCACCCTCCCATTGTACAGACAAGGGCACGAGGCCCACAGGGGAAGGGACCTGCCAGTGGCACGGCTGACCTTCATGGTCATGACCTAGACAGCCCGGTTCCTCCATCCCAAGAAGACAGCCCAAGGTGGCACCTGCTCCATGCACCCAGGGGAGGACTCGGCTCCCACTGGGAGGTCAACATGGCCCAGGTCCTTCCGCTGGAGCAGGAGGAGCCGATTCCAACAGGGTCCCCGCTGCCTCCTAGGCCCTTGCCGTGGGCCTGACCTCTAACCCAGGTGTCCCCCACACAGCGATGACATCATGAGGTCCACGGAGGCACCCAGGCACTCCTTCCAGTGACGTCTGCTGGATGAGTTTAGGACAAGTCACTCGGTTTCTCTGAGCCTTAGTTCCTTTCATGAAAACAGAGATACTAATAGGGACCTGCCCACCATGTTGGAAGATGTGGAGAGAGGCGATGTCCTCTCCGTCCTCTGCAAACGTCAGCTTTCTTCCCTCGGAACCTCTAGCTTGCCGCCTTGCTGGCTCTGAGTGCCTGTTATTTCGTAGGTAACAGATGTTCGCTAGAGCCCATCTGCTCTCCTCCAGGACCCGCTAGACCTGGGCTGGGAGTGGGCTCTGTCTGAACTTGCTGAGCACTTTTGAAGTTGAGACTTAGGGTCTTGGTGACACTGCCCCCACTGAGGTGTGAACAGGGGGGCTGAGGAGTCGCCCACACAGAACTCGTGCCAAGCACTGCGGCCGACCCCCACCGAGCTGCAGGCAGGCCGGGCAAGAGAGGAGAGACCTCTGTGAGACCCTGTGGATGATGACACAGAGCTTCGAGCGCTGGCCGTGAGGTGTTGATCCCTAGGGAGGGGGCGACCCAGCAAGGTGGAGACCTGGGGACCCAGTCTCCTGGAGTGGTCTGATGGGGGCTGATGTGGCCCGGGAGGTCAGCCTCCAGGTGGACTGGCTAAAGCTGGAGGTTCTTTATCAGGAGAGAGCCAAAAGGAAGGAATATTCATCTTCCCGCATGCAAGAATGAACTAAAAAGCCAGGCGTGGTCCCAGTACTTGAGAGGCTGAGACAGGAGGACCCAGGTTCCCAGTCAGCCTCAGCTACTTAGTGAGGCCTTCTGTAACTTAATGAGACCATGTTTCAATGTGAAGAATAAAAACTAGGACTGGAGGTGTATCTGGGAGGTAGAGTGTCTCTGGGTTCAATCTCCAGCACCCCCCCCAAAAAAATTAACTAAAAGGGAGAGAAATGTGAAACAGCAGGAAAGTCGGTGAATTATCCTGGAGAGAGAAGTCTCAGCAGAAGAGGACAGATTCAGGATTCTGTCTGTTCTATTTCTTTGTTATTTATTTATCTATTTATTTATTGGTGCTGGGGATTGAACCCAGGGGCATTCTACCTTCAAGCTACACACCCAGCCTTTTTCTTTCTTTCTTTTTATTATGAAACAGGATCTTACTAAGTTGCTGAGGCTGGCTTCAAACCAACGATCCTCCTTTCTTAGCCTCCTAAGTACTAGGATCACAGGCATGAGCCACTCCACGTGGCTAGGTTCTGAGTTATACAGAAGGCCAGCTTTCTGCATCCCAGGAGCCTGGCATTACCCAGAAAGTTCCACACGCACCCATTTTCTGTAACTTACCTGCCTCTACACAGCAAAGCTTTCTTTTCTCTCTCTCTCTCTCTCTTTCCTTCTTTCTGTTTTCTTAGTTTGGGGTAGAAATCTTTCTACAGGGCATCATCCATATCCCTGACTTCTCAAACAGAGGGTACTATGTGTTTTCAGCCCTTCTTGATGACTCAGGGTCATTTCGACAACACTAATTAGTAGACGGGGCTGTAATACGGGGTTAGCCTCGGGGATTATCAAGGTATGTCCCGTCTGCTCGGCCTTTTTAATTACTGGATCTGCGTTTTACAGTTTTCTGCCTCCTCTCTCATCATAACACCCTTCTCACTACTCTCTGGGCGCCTGTTGTAGCCTGAGAAACTAGACCACCAAACTTGTCAGAACTGTGTGTCAAGTAGGAGCACACAGCCGCTGAGTGAGGCCTGAGGGGCATTTTTATCAGCAAAGGGCATGAGCTCTGCACAAATGCATGTTTTAAACAACCATTTCGAGCCGGGCGTGGTGGCGCACGCTTGTAATCCCAGCATTCGGGAGGCTGAGACTGGAGGATCTGGGTTCGCGGCCAGCCTCAGCTACCTAGTGAGACACTCCACAACTTCGTGAGACTCGGTTTCAAAATAAAGAATAAAAAATAGGGCTGGGGGTGTAGCTCGGAGGTAGAATGCCCCTGAGTTCAATCCCCGGTACCGCAAAAAAAAAAAAAATATGTCTGAGAGTGTAGCTCGAAGGTAGAACACCCCCGAGTTCAATCCCCAGTACCGCAAAAAAAAAATAAAATAAACAACCATTTCATCTGCTTGGAAACCAGTTTTGGCCAGGAGTGGTGGCACATGTTCATAATCCTAGCTATCAGGAGGCTAAGACCAGAGAATCTCAAGTTCAAGGCCAACCTAGGCAACTTAACAAGACCCTGTCTCAAAATAAAAGAATAAGCCAGGCGTGGTGGCGCACGCTTGTAATCCCGTACTTGAGAGGCTGAGACTGGAGGATCTCAAGTTCGAGGCCAACGTAGGCAACTTAACAAGATCCTGTCTCAAAAAAAAAAAAGAAAAAAGGGCAGGGATGGGGCCTGGCATGGTACCACCTGTAATCTGTCATCTCAGTATCTGGGAAGCTGAGACAGGAAGATTGCAGGTTCAAGGCCAGTCTCAGCAACTTAGCAAGACCCTGTTCTAAAATAATAAATAAAATAGGGCTGGGGTGTAGCTTAGAGATAGAATTCCCCTGGATTCAAAGCTGAGCATGGTGGTGCACGCTTGTAATCCCAGTACTTTGGAGGCTTAGGTTGGAGGATCCCAGGTTTGCGGCCAGCCTCAACTATTTAGTGAGGCCCTCCACAACTTAGTGAGACCCTGTTTCAAAATAAAGAATAAAAAATAGGACTGGGAGTGTAGCTCGGAGGTAGAATGCCCCTGGTTTCAATCCCTAGTACCATAAAAAAAAAAAAAAAAAAAAAAAAAAAAAAAAAAATTCCCCTGGGTTCAATCCCCAGTACAGCAAAAAAAGAAAAGAAATCATTTTAGCCTACTTTCTGATCCCCAGTGACTTCCAAAAGCCTTGGATCCAGTGACTTCCAAAAGCCTTGGATCCACCAGATGGGTAAAGTGTTACTAGCCTGGAATTACAGCTGTGTTCCTAGATATGAGCCTCCTGCAGCCCTGTGAGGCTAGTGAGCACAGACCAGGCCTAGTTTTCCAGGGAGGAAAGCAGAGCTCCAGAGGGCAGGTAGGGCCATGGTCGGAGCATAGGGATGACTCTCATGACCACTGGCCTGGGCACTGGCTCTCATCAGAGCCATGGGGGACAAGATCCCAGAAGCCCCTGGGACTCCCTGCATAGAGCACTGGATTAAGAGTCAACAGATCTGAATTCTAGTCCTGGGGCCACACTAACCACCTAGGTACCCATGGAAGTGCTGCTTCTCTGAGCCTCAGTTTCCCCATCTGTCAAAGAAGGATGGTATGTTAGGTTTTTGTTGTTGTTGTTGTTTGTTTTTTGTTTTTTGGGTTTTTTTTTTTCTTTCTTTTTGCGGTACTGGGGATTGAACTCGGGGACATTCTACCTCCGAGCTATACCCCCAGCCCTATTTTTTATTCTTTATTTTGAAACAGGGTCTCACTAGGTTGCAGAGTGCCTCACTAGGTAGTTGAGGCTGGCTGCAAACCCAGATCCTCCGGTCGCAGCCTCCCAAATGCTGGGATTACAAGCATGCGCCAGGTATGTTAGTTTTGAAGGAGTGTCTTCTGTGATTTTTTTGAGTCATCTTTGCTAATTAGCAGGAAAGGATGGGGCAGGGAGATTGAATAACAGCTCTTCTGCCTGCGCCGCCTTGGACTCCAGAGTCCCTGGATTCCTGCATCTGATCTCTCTGATGATGCCCTCTCCAGTCTAGCTTGTACCTGGGCTGACACGCTAGGAAAGTGTTGACATGTCCAAATGGCCAACCGAGATTCT
Organism: Graphiurus murinus; assembly: GCA_004027655.1. Classification (NCBI taxonomy): domain Eukaryota; kingdom Metazoa; phylum Chordata; class Mammalia; order Rodentia; family Gliridae; genus Graphiurus; species Graphiurus murinus. The sequence goes on along the minus strand of PVLC010005014.1, from coordinate 24,851 downwards.
TCAGCCCTTGAGAAAAAGGCCCAATAATAAAGACAGCCAACAGAGGCAAAGCTCTTGGCAAGAACAAGGGTCTTGCCACCTCTCTCATCCTTTGGGGTCCCACTTGCAGGGAGAGGCTGCGGCCCAGGAGATGCTCCCCCTCGGCTGGGCTAGGAGGAGCCAGCATCACCGGACCGCAGCACCACCAACCTTCAGCTGCTGTCGTCTTTGGCGCCTTCGTCCTGCGTCCTGGGCTGCTTCTCCCAGGCGCTGGTCACTTCTCCTTGCCTGGCACCCAGGGCTGCTGCTGAAATCAGTGCTACTGAAGTCAGTGCTTGCTGCTCCTGGGAATTAGTGGCAGGCTCCACTTGTGGGACCAGGAGGGAAGGGCAAAGCCAGACAGGCTGCCTCCCACAGCCCCTTCCCGTTCCGGGAGGGTGCAGGAGGGCCCCCAGCCTGCTCGCCGGAGCCCAAGCTTGGCCGCTTCCCTGGGCTGCTGCCCTATCGATTCTTTTGGCTCCCTTTTTGCTGGGGATATCAATTTAGCGGGTTCCCGGGATGGCTGTGTTTTAACCTCTCACCCCGGTCTAGACTCTGTCGGCTCCCGCTGTCCCTCAGCCAGGAAGAGATGGAGGCCCCGGCCCCTCGGGCAGGCTCTGGAGCAGTGGATTTCCAGGAACCGGGCTGGGATCACCCAGCGGCTCCGCAGCCCCGCCAACCTGCCTCCCTCCAAACCGGCCGGTGAATTATTAAAGACGCAATCTCCCTTCGTCTTTCCAGTAAAATCGCTCCCCGAGCTGCGCTCCGCTGCCTTCCTGTCACTAGCCAGCTGGGGTCTTGGCAGCACCCATATGCACCCTACTCCCGCCCCAGACCAGGGCCTCCTAGGAGGCTAGATGGGGGCTGACCCCTTCCTACAAGGTTCCAGAAAGCCCAGGAATCTTGAGGAATCGGCATGGGGCGATGGAGATGTGGGAATCATAAAATCTTGGAGCTTAATGTTTCACTGCTGAACCCCAGAGAGGTGTGGCAACTAGTCCAGGGAGCACAGCAAAGGGCTGGCAGATCGGGGGATGGAAATCCCAGTCTCCCAGCTGAGGGCTCTCCCTTTCTCCTGAACAGTTTTGAGAATCCCAGCGCTGTCGCTGGCGATGACTCCCTCGCAAATTCCCAGGCGGGAGTTGGGTCCAAGCTACTCGCTCTATTGATTAGGGCTCAGAGTGTGATTTACAGTCTTTGCCTGATATTTACCATCCAGGCCCCCCCACCGCCGCAGCGGCTTAGCTGGACATAAAACCGTCATTATTACTGCCCTCTTGTCAGTATTTATTGTTCCAGGTTTCTCTGTTTACTCTTGGTGGTCATCTCAGAGGGGCTGGGGAGCAGGGATCTCCAAGTCGTCTGGCCAGGGCCCTCAGCAGCTGCGTGGTTAGATGACCAAAGAGCTCCTCCCCAAAGCTTTGCTCTGAATCAGCCTTCCCCAGACACTGAGGAAGCCCAGAGAGGGCCCGGCGCTTTCCCTCCTCTGTGGTTCATCCAGCTCTGATCTGAAAGAGGCCTCAGTGGAGCGTGGGGTCTTGGACAGGTGTCCCGAGACCCGAGGCAGCGTGCAGCGTGCTGCGTGCCCAGCCCTGGTCCAATGCTCCGGCTCCAGACACCCACGGTCCAGGGCTCTGCCCAGACCCGGGTTCCCTAGGCCCAGCCAGTGGCACCCCAGGGGGCTCCAGGCTGCCACTGCTCCAAGCCAGTCCCCCAACGCTCTGCTCCACTAGGGACAGAAAGCCTCCACTCCAAAGCGGCTTCCAGCACAGATATGGTGAAGCGGAGCAGGCAGGTGTCCTCGCTGGCCCCCTTCTTGCCTTGGGAATGGGCTCCGAGGCCTTGCTAAGATCAGGGGCGGATTCTGAGTGGACCCAGCCCAGTTCACTGCCTGGCTAACTGCCCTAGCTCCCCACACCTGCCACACAGTCCTGGAATGTTCTGGCCCCTTTCACCAAACCCTCCTGGCTCCCCTCTGGCCACTGAGAAGGGGACAGCAGGTCCAGCGAAGACCCAGACTTTCCTGTGCTCAGGCCCCTCGGCCTCCATGGGGGACAGTGTGGTGCAGTGGTTAGGAGGCCGCCCTCCTGGGTCCAAAGCTTGGCTCCCCCTCACTGAAGACAGGTCACCAACTTCTCTGCACCTTTGTTCTCTCATCCATTAATGGAGGGGGCAATGAAAATATGAAATGAGCTATCTCTACATACAATTCTAGCAAATGAAAACCAATCTATAATGACAGAGACCAATCGGTGATTGTCTGGGGATGGGATGAGGTCAAGAGGGGGACATTACAACGGGTTCTGAGGAGACGACAGGGGCAACAGATGTGTTCATCATCTTAATTGCGGTGATGATGCCTGCATATAGACATTGCATATATCAAAATGTTGCATTTTTAAATATTTGCAATTTAAGCCGGGTGTGGTGGCCTATGCTTCTAATTCCAGTACTTGGCTGAGACAGGAGGATGGCAGGTTCACAGCCAACCTCAGCAACTTATGAGGCCCTCTGCAACTTGGTGAGACCCTGTTTCTTTTTTTCTTTTCTTTTTTTTTTTTTTTTTTTTTTTTTTTTTTTTGTGTGTGTGTGTGTGCGGTACTGGGGATTGAACTCAGGGGCATTCTACCTCTGAGCTATACCCCCAGCCCTATTTTTTATTCTTTATTTTGAAACAGGGTCTCACTAAGTTGCGGAATGCCTCACTAAGTAGCTGAGGCTGGCTGAGAATCCGGATCCTCTGGTCTCAGCCTCCCAAATGCTGGGATTACAAGTATGTGCCACCACGCCCCGCTTGTGAGACCCTGTTTCAAAATAATAAAAATAATAAAATAGCTCAGAAGTAGAATACCCCTGGGTTCAACTCCTAGCACCAAAAAATAAGTAAAAATATATAAAGTAAATATATTTGCAAGCTATTGTATGTCAACTATACCCCAACAAAACTGTTTAAAGCCTGGCATGCATGCTAACACAGAATGTGGTCACTTAGCACAGACTCTATGGCTGTTAACTGCAGTGGTGTTACTCCCTCCCTGCCCTGCACCAAACCACCCATGCCCAGGGCCTGGCTCTTCCTGCTCTTTAGGACATCAGCTCCTTAGGGTTCCCAAACGCTCCCAGGCAGCCCAGCCAACTCCGTCCCTGAGCCCAGCCACAGCAGGGAAAACTCAGCCCAGAGAACAAAGGTCAGAGAGTCTCAAAGAGGACTCTGGTCTGGACAGTCCAAGAACAGGAATCCGCCACCTCTTGTGGTCCTCCTCCCCCACTGGCACTGTGGGGTGGGAGTGGGGTTCTGATCCAGGGGTTAGAGGGGAGGCCCTGAGTTGTAGCACACCTGGACATAGGTTACAATTTTATTTTCTTCATTTTTGTTAAGGATTTCCTCCTCCTTAAATTACTCAAAAGTCTGAGATAGAGATTTTCTCAACTGAGAGGCAAGGGGGTCTAGATGTTAATTAACTCCATGTCAGAGGCTGGCCTAAGATCAGGGGTCAGCGTCCCTCTCCTTGGCTTCTGCACCCCTCAATATAGCGCCTCGTGTCAGACCACTGGTCCTTCCCCAGTACCCCAGAAGTTGCTCCTGGGAACTCCCCACAAACACACAGAGCCAAGAACCCACAACCCCAAGGGCAGGCGGAGGCCTCGGCGGGCTGGCTGGTGGCGGGTCGGTGAGGCCAGCGAGGGCCATGGTGCCCTGCATAGGAAATAGCCTCGTCAAGGACGACCATCGGGGAACAATACTGGGAAAGCCTGAGCCAGGAAGCTGCGGGTCACCTCACGCATTGCGACCACAGACGCCCAGGTCGGAGTCCAGGTCTGTAGGAGCCCCTGGGCCAGCCACGATGGGCGGGAGGGTATGTGTGAGGGCAAGAGAAAACAAATACGTGTGTATTAGAGAGAGAATTGTGTGTGTGTTTGCATGAGAGAGAACGTTCACATTTGTGAGACTGTGTGTCCAAGAAAAAAAGGAATCGTGAAAATTTCGTGTGAGGCAAACAGTACTCTGGTTCTTGGGGTAACACTGCTGTAGGCGGACACGCTGACTCCTAGACTAAACAAGACCCTCCTACAGGCCGGGAGGGAGGCCCGGCCGCTTGAGCAGGGAGGAGGTACCCAGCTGCCTCTGTCTCCTCCTGGGACCTGTGGCTCCTTCCTGTCCCCCTCCGTCAGAGACTCAGGCTCTTCACTTCAAAGCGGCAAGCTGGGGCCTGGGAATTCCCACACACCCACCCGCCACCCCAGCCTCACCTGGAGGTGCCTCAGAACCAGGAGCCTCAAAAATATGCTGCTCAGCCGGTAGGGCGGCTTTCCTGTCCACCCGCCGCCTGAGAGGACCAGGGAGGAGAGACCTCCATTATTCCCAGCCCTCCACCCACCTGAACCTTGAGGATTCGCTGAGAACGTCGCTGGAGTGCCCCGGGCACTGGCCCCCCGGCCGCCCTGCTCAGGGTGGGAAGAGTCCCCCCTTCCAACCTGGCCACCTCGCCAGCCACCCTCCAATGATCCATGGGTGGCTTCAGGAAGCCCCTCCCTGGCAAAGGGAGGCACCCCCATGCCCAGGCCTTCTGACATGTGGGTATCTCGGGCTTCTTGGAGAATCCCAGGAATACCAGGGATCTTTCTTCTAGAAAACTGACGACATACTTGCAGATCTCTAATTTCAGAAATCTTTCAAGTCATTCCTCAGTTCTATATGAGTCCTCAGACTCTGATTAAAGACACCAGGACCTTTCACCCAAGGTGACCTGAAATTGACAGAATTCACATGTGTGTATACACACACACACACACACACACACACACACACACACACCATAAAGCTCAGCTAGAATCTCAGCATATAGGAAGTGCTGGATAACTCTGTTTAATTCTTTCCCTACTTGCTGTGATGTGAGTGGGAGCAGGGAGGACTCCTGGTAAACTCCCTGCAGTTCTTTTTTTTTTTTTTTAATGTGCTTTTATTGGTGCATTATCGTCTCACATCATAATGTAAATCATGTTGACATTGGCATACATGCACACAGCACTTGGTGCCTCCCCGTCTCCCCCCAGGATTTGCCCCTGTAGTTCTGACTTCCGCCATAAGCAACTTTGAGACCTGAGCCTTTGTTTCTTCACTCAACATTTGTTATTTCCTACATATTTTGAGCCAGGCATGGGTATATGATGAGGACATAAAGCAGACATACAGACATATTCCTTACTCCCATGTTGCTTATAGTCTAGGGTGAGCCAGAGAATTAATAAGTAAACCCATGAGTACTTCTATGGCGTGGGCCAGGATTCTGACTAACCCTAGGGCTTGGGTTTCCTCGTGTGTGACATGAAGGTAACTTTAGTAATTTGCTAGCGCTTTTATGAGGAGGAGACCTCTGATGTTAAGCACTGGACATTGAGCCTGGCACAACAGGGAGGGCACTGAGTGAAGCCAGTCAGCAGAGAGCAGCAGGCCTGGCCTCCTACGGTGGCAAAGGACCTGCTGAAGCCAGCCTGCCATCATCCTGACCAGCCTGGACCAGGGCATGGACATCATTAGGCAGCAGGCCGATGTCCCATATGAAAGACGAGCAGGAACACTGCGCAGGAGCAGACCCCACAGGGCTGCCACTGACGCCTCACGGGGTGGCGTGGAAGCAGTGGGCTAGGATTGCTTCTTGGCAGGGGCAGGTTCTAAAGTCTGCAGATTTCTACTTCTGGCTATACTGGACTTGCTTAGATATCATCCTAACTTTCCCACCAAGAACACCTGGGGGGAAAAAGATAAAATACAGTTTTCAAAAGTTATTTGAAGGCATTGAGGCTATCTAAAGGTCATGATCTTTGAAAGAAGGGAGATCTAGAGAAATGACCTCAATATTTGGTCCCATTTCCCCCTAAGCAGTAGTCATGAGGTTTAGAATGTGAGTATGGCGTGAGATTGGGGTTTTTTCAATCCATGGACTTGGGGGGTGGGAAGAAGAGCCACTTCAAGGATCTCCAAAGAACCAAAGAAGAGGGAGGGGAGCTTTTTTTTTTTTTTTTTTTTTTTTTTTTTTTT
>PVLC010005014.1:0-18693 GCA_004027655.1 Graphiurus murinus | reverse complement strand
CCAAGCACAGGCCCTAGATTCAATCCCCAATACTGCACAGGTTAAAAAAGAAAATAAGCCAGGCATGGTGGTGCATGCTTATAATCCCAGCATTTGGGAGGCTGAGTCCAGAGGACCCGGGTTTGAGGTCAGCCTCAGCTACCTAGTGAGGCATTCTGCAACTTAGTGTGACCCTGTTTCAAAATAAAGGATAAAAAATAGGGCTGGGGTATAGCTCAAAGGTAGAATGCTCCTGAGTTCAATCCCCAGTACCGCAAAATAAATAAATAAATAAATAAATAAATAAATAAATAAATAAATAAATAAATAAATAGAAAATAGATCAGCCTTCACAGAAATTGAAACCCAACTTCAGGCAAACTTAAGTGAGATACCTCTACTCTAACTTCCTTCTGGAAACAAAAGTAAATTCCTCTAGGTCATCCTAGTCCTCAAATTATCTCTACAACTTTTTTTGTGTGTATGTGGTACTGGAAATTGAACCCTTAAAGCCAGGGGCATTCTACCTCTGAGCTATACCCCCAGCCCTATTTTTTATTTACATTTTGAAACAGAGTCTCACTAGGTTGACCCTTTCTTTCTTTCTTTCTTTCTTTCTTTTTTTTTTTTCTTTGCAGCATGGGAGATTGAACCCAGGGGCATTCTACCTCCAAGCTACATCCCCAGCCCTATTTTTTAATCTTTACTTTGAAACAGAGTCTCACTAAGTTGTGGAGGGCCTCCCTAAGTAGCTGAGGCTGGCCGAGAACCGCAATCCTCCAGTCTCAGCCTCCCAAGTACTGGGATTACAAGCATGCACCATCACTCCCAACTTGGTTGACCCTTTCTTTACAAGTTTTTTTTTTTTTTTTACAACTTTTCTATACACAATGTCTGGCAGTCAATAAAGTCCCCAGGCATATCAGGAGCCAAGATCACACGATAGAAATAAGAAGTGAAAAAATAAATATATAATAGCAAAGACCCATAGTAGATCCAGACAGTGACATTTAAAATAATAGACTCTGTGTGTGTGTGTGTGTGTGTGTGTGTGTGTGTGTGTAGTATTGGGAATTGAACCCAGGGGCATTCTACCTCAAGCTACACTCCCAGCCCTATTTTATTTTCTTATTCTGAAACAAAGTCTCACCAGGTTGATGAGAGTCTCACTACTTGCTGAGGCTGTCCTTGAACCTGCAATCCTCATGTCTCTGTCTCCCAAGTACTGGGATTACAGTTGTGCACCACCACACCTGGTTACAATAATAGACTTTAAAATAACTATGATTAATATGTTTAAAAAGTACATAAAATAGAGAATTTAAAGATAACTGGAAACTTTTGAAAGTTATCAAATAGAAATTCTAGAAATGAAAAAATACAATAATCATAACTAATGAAACTAATTAAATGAACAGGTTCAACAGAAGATTAGATGAAACTAAATGAGGATTAGTGAACTGGAAAATAAGGCAGTAAAAAATATAAAGCCTTGAAACTGAGAAAATTTGATAGAAAACAAAATATGGTAGCTAAGCACAGTGGTACAGATATGTATGCCAGTACTTGGGAAGCTGAAATAGAAAGATCTCAAGTTCAAGACCAGCATGCAGTAACTTAGCAAAACCCTGTTTCAAAATAAAAAATTAGCCAGGCCTGGTGGCGCACGCTTGTAATCCCAGCATTCGGGAGGCTGAGAGCAGAGGATCTGAGTTCTCGGCCAGCCTCAGCTACTTAGGGAGGCCCTCCACAACTTAGTGAGACCCTGTTTCAAAATAAAGAATAAAAAATAGGGATGGGGGTGTAGCTCGAAGGTAGAATGCCCCTGAGTTCAACCTCCAGTACCACAAAAAAAAAAAAAAGGCAAACCTTGACCTTGTCCCAGGATGCCCAGTAACTGTGGAACTTATGCTGGAGATGAAAAGAAGAGGATGTTATTTGTAGGAGGGGCCATCGAGACCTCTCTGATATTTACACAGAACACTGAAGAAAGGACGGCACTCGCTGTGAGATGTCTGGGGGACCAGGCTTCCAGAGCCCCTGAAGAGGGTTTGTAATGCTTGGCAAAGTAGGAGATTGTTTGTGTTTATTTGGTTTCCAAAGCAAATTGTCTCTTGTGATTTAATAATCTAAATCAAAAGCCTTAAAATATGCATACTCTTTGACCCACCAGCCCACTTAGGAATTCAGCCACAGGAAAAGTAATATATACACATATTTATGTATAAGGATACTGACTAGGGAAAATAAAAAAAATGGAAATAACATCAATGCTCAACATTAGGGAAGTAATTAAGGTCACTTCTACAATGGAACATTGCGAAACTATTAAAAATATTTAGAAGACTATTTAAAGATATGGGACAACGTTCGCCACTAATTGTTAAGTCATCATCTATATCTATTCAAATACCATTTTGTGAAGAAAAAACGCATGTGTAGAAAACTTTGAATGCATGAATAACAAATATTGACAGTAGTAATTAATAAGGGATAGAGCTGGGCCTGGTGACGCAGGCCTGTAATCCTAGTACTTGGGAGACTGAAACAGGAGGATCGCAGGTTTAAGACCAGTTTTAACAACTCAGCAAGACTCTGTTTCAAAATTGAAAAATGAGCCAGGTGTGGTGGCACACATTTGTAATCCCAGTACTTGGAAGGCTGAGGCAGGAGGATCGAGGTTTGAAGCCAGTCTCAGCAACTTAGTAACTCTCAGCAACTTGGCAAGACCCTGTTTCCAAATTTAAAAAAAAAAAAATTTTTAAATAGGGCTGGGAGGGTAGCTTAGAGGTAGAATGCCCTTGGGTTCAATCTCCAGTACCAAAAAAGAAAAAGAAAAGAAATACAAGGCTATGGTGTTCAATTCCTAGCACCAAAAATAAAATCAGTAATAGAATTATAATTACCTCCTACATTTTCTTTTTTGTTACTTTCCCATTGTCTAAGGTTTTCTGTATTGAGTGTGTACCATATTAGTTTGGCAACTTACAGGTATTGGTCAATAAGCCTAACTTGCCCCTAATACATACAGATCTATGCACTAAATAGTAAGTGCTATGGCGGTAACTTTCTAGGGGTAATGGACAAGTCAGTAACAAAGCAACAAGCCATTCATATCTTCTGGTAGCCGCCACGAAGGCCTTGGGTGGAGGACCCAAAGGGGTGAGCCAGCTTCCATTTGATTCGGGGAATTGAGAAAACGTGAGGTGCGGTGGCCATCAGCCGGGCAGCGGTGGGAGTCTAAGGAGAGGAGAGTCGAGGGGCAAAGTGACTACCCTACAACGGGAAACCTGAGAGGTTTGCAGTCAGGCACCAGAGGGAACCCCGTCTCCTGCAAAGTTCAGCTCCCTGGGAAATGGTCGGGTTCCACTAAGGTGGGAATTCTCCAAACATCACAGAGAGAAAGGAAAAAAGAAAGCCAAAAATGGTGGGGTTGAAAATGGTGGCAGTAGCCGGGCATGGTGGCGCATGATTGTAATCCCAGCATTCGGGAGGCTGAGACCGGAGGATCCGGGTTCCTGGCCAGCCTCAGCTACCTAGTGAGGCACTCTGCAACTTACTAAGACCCTGTTTCAAAAATAAAGTATAAAAAATAGGGCTGGGAGTATAGCTCAGAGGTAGAATGCCCCTGAGTTCAATCCCCAGTACCACAAAAAAAAAAAAAAAAAGAAAAAGAAAATGGCACTTGAGAGCCAGGGATCGAGTCAGAGACCAGGGAGGAGAAGGGGGGCTGTTGGAGAAAGTGGGGCTGGATTTCAGGATTCAGAGGTGGAGTGGCCCCCGGGGGTCCTGGAGGGCCCCTGAGACCAGCCAGGAAGAAGATCACCAGAGATGAGGCAGTTACGGAACCATGACTTGAACACTGGTCATCATGTGGAAGGTCCCAAGATGCCAGTGACCATGCCAAGCAGTGCAAGAGAGTGACAGGTCAGCAGACGACAGCCAAGAGGAGGCGAAGAGAGCGCGTGGGAGGGGGTGAGCTCCAAAGAGCTGAAGGAGAGAGGAGAAATGGTTGGAAGTAGCCACAGGAACAAAAATGGTGTCTACCCACTTGCTGGTTCTGAGCTAAATAGGGAGGAGGGAAAGCGGAGTGCTTAGGGAGCACCTCAGTGAACACCCAGCACCATAGAGTTGAACCACAAGTCTTTAGGGGTCACCTAGGTGAAAGAAAACCTTGAGTCCCATGGCAGTGCCCTCGGGGGGATATCCCCTAGGTCGTGCAACCCAGGCCTCCTCACCCCAGGAGAAGCAAGTGCGGGCACAGCAGCCTTGACTCCCTATCCCTGGAAGGCAGGTTCTCAAGCATTCTATTGTGTTCAATACATTGCTGTACCTGTTAAAAGAGTAAATTTAAAGCCGGGGGTGGTGGCGCACGTTTGTAATCCCAGCATTTGAGAGGCTGAGACTGGAGGATCCGGGTTCGCAGTCAGCCTCAGCTACCTAGTAAGGCACTCCGCAACTTAGTGAGACCCTGTTTCAAAATAAAGAATATAAAATAGGGCTGGGGGTATAGCTTGGAGGTAGAACGCCCTCGAGTTCAATCCCCAGTACTGCAAAAAAAAAAAAAAAAAGAAGAGTAAATTTAGCTGGGTGTGGTGGCTCACACCTGCAATCCCAGTACTTGGGAAGCTGACACAGGAGGATCTCAGGTTCAAAGCCAGCCTCAGCAACTTAGCGAGGCTCTCAGCAACTTAGTCAGACTGTGTTTCCAAATAAAAAATAAAATAGGGCTGGGGTACAGCTCGCAGGTAGAGTGCTCCTAGGTTCAATCCTCAGCACCAAAAAAAAAAAAGAGTAAATTTAGCTTTTATGGGGAGAAGCAGCCAGGCTCAGTCAGGGAGGCTGAGGAAGGGTCTGAGGTTCGACGGCACCCCTAGTCTCCCAGGACTAGCCTGAGAAGATGTCTCTCAGTCCCCCTCCTCTCTTCCTCACCTGCCACTGTCACCTTCTCTTGCCACCTCTTATTCCCCCAGCAAGAGTGGAAGGCAGGATGAGGTGAGGGAGAGGGGACAGGAGGGCAGGGGAGGACAGCAGGGTCCCCTGGCCGTGGGTGAGGACAGGGCCTCATCTGTGAACCAGGTGAGACCTGTTGAGGATGCTTTGCTCAGAGGGGTGACTTGAGGCTCCCAAGAAATAGTCTCCCGCTTTGTGTGCCCTAAAGGACAAACTAGACAAGAGCAGGGCTGAGGCTCCCGCAGAGCAGGGGCGGACGCCCAGGTGAAGTCTGCGGAGCCTGGGGCAGCAGGTGCAGTCCAGCAGGTCACCGTCCATGACGGACTCCTCTTAAATCAAATATTCCTGATTCTGAAGCCAGCTGAGGCTCAGCAGGAAGAGTCCCAAGAGTCCCTGAATTTACAGAGCTGTGGAGGGGACTGGTGTGGTGTGGGGAGCGCAGAGAAGCACACCGTCCCAGGACCTAATGTCTCAGTAAAGGGAACCCTAAAGGCTTGATCCCCTGTCTTTCCATCTTCCCAGCTGTGTTAGGAAGGATCCCTGGGGACACCCTCCCCAAACTCAGGATTATGCATGCAAGGAGTGTGTGTGTGTGTGTGTGTGTGTGTGTTATTGGGAATGAACCCAGAAACATTCTACCACTGAACTACACCTTCAGCCTTTTTTTTTTTTTTTTTTTGCGGTACTAGGGATTGAACTCAGGGCAGTCTACCTCCAAGCTATACCCCCAGCCCTATTTTTATTTTTTATTTTGCAACAGGGTGTCAGCGCCGGCAGAGCCGCACGCAGGCCGGTCTCCCATTTCTTCTCCTCCTTCCTTTCTATCTCTCCTCATTTCCTGTTAGCACACCCCCAAGACTGGCTACCACCTCCTCGAGGAAGCCTTCCTGGCTTTCAGCCACATAGCTCTCTGCCTCCACCTCAGAACCCCTCCCACCCAGGAGGCCTTTTTTTTTTTTTTTTTCTTCAGACTGAGAATTGAACCCAGAGCACTCTTTCTCTAAGCTGAATGACTGAGGCCGGCCTTGAACCTGCTATCCTTCTGTCTCAGCCTCTTGAGTACTAGGACTACAGCACCACTGCACCCAGCCCAGGAGGCGTCTTAATGGTTAACCAGGTTCTCATCACCACTGGGTGTTGGGCTCTGTGGAAGGCTGTCTTGCCTCCCCATCTCCCTGAGCACAGGCCGGGCACACAGAAGTCCCTGTATCGATGGGCGAGTTTCCAGAATGCCAAGCCGGCTCTTGGGCATGGCCTGCCGCTGTGGGGGCGGGGAGAGACTATTTCTGTGCCTTGATTCTATTAATGAAGCTCCCCGCCTGCCTGTTCTGCTCCTGAGCCTGTGCAGGCCTCCTGTCTGGTCTCTGTGGACCTCAGAGGAGAGCAGCATGGAAGGTGAACTGAGGCCCAGGCACCTGACCAGCCCGGGGCACTACCAGGCACGCGCCAGCCTCCGTGGGGACTCAACTTGCCCATCCAGAGCACAGGGCCAGTTTGGGGGCCACCTCTAAAATGCCTGCCCTCAGCCAGGTGTAGTGACGCACACTTGTAATCCCTGTACTTGGGAGGCTGAGATGGGAGGATCACAGGTTCACAGCCAGCCTCAGCAACTTAGTGAGGGCCTCTGCAACTTAATGAGACTCTGTTTCAAAATAAAAGGATAGAGCTGGGCTTGGTGGCGCATGCTTTTTTTTTTTTTTTTGCGGTACTGGGGATTGAACTCAGGGGTGTTCTACCTCCGAGCTATACCCCCAGCCCTATTTTTTATTCTTTATTTTGAAACAGGGTCTCACTAAGTTGCAGAGTGCCTCACTAGGTAGCTGAGGCTGGCCGCGAACCTGGATCCTCCAGTCTCAGCCTCCCGAATGCTGGGATTACAAGCGTATGCCACCACGCCCAGCTGTGGCGCAGGCTTATAAACCCAGTACTTGGGAGGCTGAGGCAGGAGGATCGCAGGTTCTCGGCCAACCTCAGCTCCTTAGTGAGACTCTCCACAACTTAGTGAGACCCTGTTTCAAAATAAAGAATAAAAAATAGGACTGGGGGAGCCGGGCGTGGTGGCGCACGCTTGTAATCCCAGCATTCGGGAGGCTGAGACCAGAGGATCCGGGTTCGCGGCCAGCCTCAGCTACCTAGTGAGGCATTCCGCAACTTAGTGAGACTCGGTTTCAAAATAAAGAATAAAAAATAGGGCTGGGGGTATAGCTCGGAGGTAGAGTGCCCCTGAGTTCAACCCCCAGTACCGCAAAAAAAAAAAAAAAAAATAGGACTGGGGGGACGTAGCTTGGAGGTAGAATGCCACTGGGTTCAATCCCCGGTACCACAAAAAAAAAAAAAAAAAATCAGGCTGGGGGTGTAGAATGCCCCTGGGTTCCAGTATCACAAAATAATTAATAATAATAATAATAATAATAATAATAATAATAATAAAGACTGCCCTTGCCTGAATGGAGGAGCAGTCTGAGCTTCTGGACAGAGGACACCACTTTTAGAATGAGGGGGACTGGGGCAATATGAACCGTGACTCCCTCTTCTCCCACTCCCTTCCTGTGGGAACAGGGCCAGGGTCCACATCTGGTGCTCCTGGAGCAGGAGGGGCCTGGGAGCCTCCCTCCCTTCGTGAGGAGCAGCAGGCATGGGCTGCAGAGATGGCATGTTATGCTTTTGGTTAGTCTTTGCATGGGTCACCAGGTAAGCCCTGCGACAGTCCAGGGAGGAAGGGCAATACCATGGTTCCCACAGTACAGAAGAGGAAATGCAAGCCCAGACAGGGGAAGTGTTTTGCCCAAAGTCACAAAATTACTGGTAGATCTGCACCCAAAACTCAGAATCCCAGTCCCCTTCTGTGGCCCCCCGTCCTGTCCCTGCAGCCCTTTACCTGTGGCTTTTCCTCTCAGGCCCAGGAGAGGATGCAAGATGCTGTTGGTACCCGCCTAGCAGGAGCCTTGTAAGGCTGGCGCAGAGGGGCTGGGGGAGGGAGAGACCTCCCGACCTTCTCAGCCAGAAGCCGTCTCTCCTAGGCTGCTCTGTCTTCACCTCAGCCCCCGATGATGCCGGGCTCTGGGCTGGCCCCAAGGCCTCAGGGCATGAGGGGCAACTGCCATCCTGACAACCCCGGCACCCAGCCCAGGGTGAGGAACTCGGCCCAGCATGTGTTTCTGCCACAGAACTGCCTTCGGGGATGCTGAATGGGCATGGGCAGGATTTGCTGTGTCCTGAGCCCTTCGTGGCCTGCTCTGAGGAGAATCAGGTTCAACAGGGTCTTCATGCATCTTATGTTACTGTAACAGAATACCCGAGACTGGGAAAATTATAAAGAACAGAGATTCGTTCCGGAGTTCCGAGGCTGGGAAGTCCAAGACCAAGGCGCCAGCAAGGTGAGGACCTGGTTCCTCTGATCCCTCTACTTTCAAGATGGTATCCTGAATACTGAGTCACCTCAGGAGAGGAATGCCGGGTCCTCACACCACAGAAGAGTGGAGAGCAAGCCCACTCCCACAGCTGTTTCACAGGGGGCACTAATCCCTTCTTGAGGACAGAGCTTCCTCCCAACACTGCTTCTTGGAGTTTGGAGGTGACAGAACAGTCAAACCACAGCAAGCAACCCTGCCAACCTGCCGTTCAGGTCACCAGGTTCCCTGCCCAAGACCTCTCACTGTTGCCCCTGATCCACCAGAGAGCTAGGTATGGCCGCAGTCCTCTCTTCCAAGGCCTCTGCCACCAGCCACACGAGCCTATGTGGAAACAGAAGTGTTTCAGGATGGCCTGGCCCTAAGGAAAAAGTTCGCAGGTTCACAGCGCCCTCCTCTACCTCTGCCTGGCTGTGTGACCTTGGGCAAGTCACTTTCCCTCTCTGGGAACAGTGGTGATGTCCCCAGAGCCCTGCCTCTGTACACACAAGGGGGCTGGGAGGCCTGGGGAGGGGTGCCAGCCCTCTCGGAGGCCCTGGGGGTGCCGCATTCCAAGCCTCCTTCAAGCCCTGAGATCCAGTGCAGACCAGACTCAGGTCGCTGCCGCCGGACCGACAGGAGGGCTTCAGGGAGGGCGGGCAGGATGGAGGCGGCAGCTGCCGGCCCCTCCCGCAGCCCGCCGGCCTGAGAACTGCCCGCGTCGCCGGCTCCCTCCCGCTCCGGCGGGCCAGGCCTCCCGAGGGAGGGACCGCCATCTGACCCCCTGGCTCCCTCGGGCTGGCGCGGTCGCGACGCCGCGTCGGTTCCCAGGCAAGCCGGCTTGGCCATCCATCCTGCCGCCTCCCGCTCTGCTCCCGCCTGCCGCCACCTCCCCACCCGCCCTGCTCGGCGCCCTCCTCCCCTCCCCTGCGCCCCACCCCCTGCACGCTCAGTGTGAGAACGACCCAGACACCCACCCCCGCCCACGACGCCCATGGATCGGGTCCCCTGGGCGGTTTCCCAGACCATCGGGGCCACTGCCCACCGCCCTCTGTCCTGAGGACTGTGAGCCTGAAAGTCACCAGGGTGTAATCCCTGGACCCTCCTGCCCCACCCACACTGTCTTAGTGACAATGCCCCAAAGTCAGCTTTGTTGGTTGCAAAACATCCACCCAGCCCACAGGTTCCATCTGCCAGGCTCTGAGGGCGCTGCAGCACAAACACGGGATCAATGAAGCACCAAGAAGGCAGGTCCAAGCGTCCTCTCCTCTGCCCTTCTGGCTGGCCACCGCTCCCTGCAGGATCCCCACACCTGCAGGATCTGCCCTCCCTCCATCTGGCTGAAGCTGAAGATGGGCCTTCCCCTGTCTGCCCAGGTCCTGCTTGTTGTAGAATGAAAGAATGAATGAGCGAATGAATGAATGAGTACTCCAGGTCTGGCCTAGGCCCTAACCAAAGAGATCTCCAGAAGGAAGGTTTAGGTCCAAGCCAGGAAGCACAGGAGGCTGAGACAGAAGGATCTGGGTTCGCGGCCAGCCTCAGCTACTTAGTGAGACACCCTGCAACTTAGTGAGACCCTGTTTCAAAATAAAGAATAAAAAATAGGACTGGGGCTGGGCGTGGTGGCGCACGCTTGTAATCCCAGCATTTGGGAGGCTGAGACAGGAGGATCCGGGTTCGCGGCCAGCCTCTGCTACCTAGTGAGGCACTCCGCAACTTAGTGAGACCCTGTTTCAAAATAAAGAGTAAAAAATAGGGCTGGAGGTATAGCTCAGAGGTAGAATGCCCCTGAGTTCATCTCCAGAACCACACACACACACACACACACACACACACACACACACACACACACAAATAGGACTGGGGGTGTAGCTCAGAGGTAGAATGCTCCTGAGTTCAATCCCCAGTACCTAAAAAACTAAAATAAAATAAAAAAAGAGGAGGAGGAGGAGGAGGAGGAGGAGAAGGAGGAGGAGGAGGAGAAGAAGTTGTTTTCTTCTCACTTCAACACCTTCTTCTCTCCTCTGTCTCTCACTAGCTGTGCCTCGGTTTTTCTACCCCTGGTTCCTCCCTATGGCCCTGGAGGGCCGTGGGAGGTATGTGAATGGGGCCAGAGTCTGTGGTCACTCTCCAGATGAGATCTGAGAGGGCCAAGGGCTCTGACCAGCCCAAAGCTGTCTCCACCATGCCAGGCCACAGGGCCTGGGCCTCCCAGCCTAGTGTATAGACGGTCCTGGGTAGAAGTTAGGAGCCCCAAGTTTTCATCAGCTTGGCTGCCAGTGAGCTCTGAGGCCTTCCTTCCATCTCAGTTGTCTCTGGAAATCACACACACACACACACACACACACACACACACACACACACACAGCCACACTCCTTCAAAGGCCTTCCCTCTGAGCCATTTGGGGTTGCTGCTTCCGGTGTTCCCCACGCTGGGCTCATAATGTGGCAAAGAAATGGCTTTGGGCCACGAAGAACCCTCCAGAAGCCTCAGCCAGGTGTGCCTCCAGGCGGAGTCCCCCAGGGAGGCCAAGTTCCCAGCTCTCAGATCACCCCAGGTTCTGGAAAGCTCAGGTTTCTCTGCTAGTCCTGAACTTTTGACCTTCACCTCCTTCCTTCATTCCTGAGGATTTCTTGAGCACCTCCTATGCCCAAGGCTTATGCCAGGGCTCTGCCTCCCTGCGCGCTCGGAAGGGAGGCGCAGGGCGGCAGCGCAGAGGCCGACCCGGGGCTCCGAAGCCCAGCCCTGAGACCTGGGCAGGCTGGTGACTCCGCCCGGCCACAGCCTCCTCACTCGCGAGACTAATACTGGTATTTCATTTCAGATTTAAATGGTTGTAAAGGGTTGAAATAAGATCATGAACATAACGCGTTTTGTGCTAGATCTGGCACATAGTACGTGGTCGATACAGGTTGGTCATCAGTGGAGGAACGCAGCCTAGGAGTAGGCGCTGGGCCAGCCGTGCCGCAGGGCCCCGGAGCAGGGACGACTAGAGTGTTCCTGGCACGGCGTCCGTGGAGGACACTGAGGAAAGGCCCATGGGGGGCTGTGCTCAGGAGACGGCTGCTCAGAAAGGCACCGCAGAGCGTGCCACGTTAGCCCCAACTGCCTTCCCCCTGGGCCCACGGGCTGGTGCCCTGGAGCTCCTGGGACCCCGCGAGGCCTGCTCTGCTCTGGAACACTCCACCGCCACGCCTGCGCAGCCGGGCTCTCCCGAGGAGCGCGGAGCGAGGCGCGCAGGCGCAGCTGAGCTCCCGAGGCGCCCGGGCTTGGCGGGGAGGCGGGCAGGCGCGCGCCCCTCTCCACGCACGCTTGCTGGGGAAGGTGCCAGCGTGGCCACGGCGGAGGGTAAGAACACATTTCCCGGCGGTCCTGCCAGCCCTCACCGTGTTCCAGCTTGTTGACACCGTGATGGTATAATTACAGTTTCAATCGCAGATTAATAATAAGACGTTTTTGCAAACGAGGAGGCAGGTCTGCACTGGAAAGGGCCCCAAAGGGCCTGTCGCCTGTGCTATCTGAGGCTGCTGGCCGCTGTTTGATGTTTTCTGCCGAGCTGAGACTTTTCTAAGGACGTTCATAACAACTTCCACCACCCAGGTAATAACATCCTTGCCTCCCTCGCCGGCCTTTACATAGATGGAGATGGTGACGGCATTCTCTACAAAGAAGGCGTGTGTGTGTGTCTGTGTGTGTGTGTGTGTGTGTGTGTGTGTGTGTGTGTGTGTGTATCAAGATCCAGGTGTGAATGCCCTCGTGTGCTCGTCTGTGTGTTTGATGTCTGTGCATGTGTGTGTTGGGGTTCGGGGACATCAGCTGTGCCCAGAAGGACTCACCCCTCACAGAGAGGTCAAGTCCCCTTTGTGTGCCTCCTCGACCCCCTTGTGTGTTGTGCTGGAAGACTGGTAGGGGCAGCAGAGGACCCCCAAGGTGCTCCTGAAGGGAGCTTTGGAGTCCAGCTGGGGCCCTCACAGGGCCCAGGACAGCAGGGCACTCCTAGGCCTCCAAGGTAGGGCTGAGCCCCTGCCTGCATGCCTCTGTTCTAAGTGGGGCCGGTAAGGAGCTGATGTTAACAACAATGACAATACAACCACTCACCTGTGTTCTGAGCTTTCTTCTTTTCTGTTCTTTTATCTTTGTGACCTCACTGGATCCTCACAACCTCTCAGAAGCGACAGAGGGCAGGCCTCACGACTTCCCCTGACCCCAAGGGGAAACAGGGCCCAAAGAGGAAGGAGACCTGCTCAGGGGACACTGCAGTGGGTGACAGAGTCTCTGTGGCTAGAGCTCCACGTGTTCCTGTGTGGGGGACAGGAGTCCTGGTCCCTGCTTCAGCCTCATGCAGGGTTCCACCTGACCCCACATGGTCTCCATGGCTACCTGGGTCCAGACCAAGGGGCAAGCAGGGTTCAATGGCCTCAACTCCCTTTGAAGCCAAAGGGTTCCTGGGTCCATGAGACTGTAGCATGACTATGTAGACTGGACCCCAAGAGCTGAACAACCTTAGGGTCACCCTCTCTGTGCCCTGCTTCCCTGCAGACCAGTCACCCCCATGCAGCCTGAACCCGGCTCCCTCGTAGAACAGGGACTTGGTGGCTCTTTCCCTCTGCCTGGCCTGGCCCAGGTGGTTGTAACAACCCTGAGGGTGTGGCCTTGCCCAGAGAGTCCCAGAGGAGGCAAGATGGAGGTGAGAAGGACATGCTGGCGTGGGCTCAGCTTCCTGCTCCTGGGTGCCGCCCACCCCTTGCCCTGGCTCTGCCCTGGGGCTCCTACTTACCCAGTGTCTGGGGGAGGGGGCAGGCTGGGTGCTCCCTGCACTAGCAGGGAGCCTGCTCGGTGCTCCTCCTGCTAAGCCACCTGACGCCATGGCCAGGGGGAGGACCCAGGCAGGCGGGCAGACAGTCCCATTCCTCAGCTAGAGATAAATGGAGCATCCCTTGGAGGTGGGATACGGGTCAGGGCCCAGGCCCAGCCTGAGCAGCCCCTCAGAAGCTCTGCTCCAGCCTTGCTTGAGGGCCCCCAAGAACCCCTTTCTGGGGAGGACTGTGCGGCCCTGGTGCTGTGTCTCTAAGCTGATGGTCCAGGCCCTTCACAAGCTGATCCCAGCACATCTGTCTAACCGCATACTTCTCAGGGCCTTTGCTGGACCGGTCTTCCCACCTTTGGCTCCCATGACCAATGCCATTCCCTGTCGTCCTCTATTGATCTAAGTTTGGCAAGCTTTTACATCACTGCTCGAACTCCCACTTCTGTGTGTGTGTGTGTGCATGTGTGTGTGGTGCTGGGGAATGAACCCAGGGATACTCTTACCACTGAACTACACGCCTCCAGCTCTTTTTATTTCTTACTCTTTTTATTTTGAGACAGGGTATCACTAAGTTGCTGAGGGTCTCAAGTTGCTGAGACTGGCCTCAAACTTGTGATCTTCCTGTCTCAACCCAAGTACTGGGATTACAGGTATGCACCATCGCACCTGGCAGACTTCCCGCCTCTTATGAGGCCCCCAGCACAGTATCTGGCACACAGCAGGCTCTCAGTGCCTACTGCCTAAATGAACAAACGAAGGAACAGCTAAGAGAGCAAGTGCAAACCCTTGCCAGGGGGCCCTCAGCTGACCACTCTGTCCTCTGAACCCTTGAGAGCCGATTTTTAAATTTATTTTTAATTTTTATTTTTGTGCTCGGAATTGAACCTCGGTGCATTCTACCTCTGAGATATACTCCAGCCTTATTTTATTTTATTTGGTAACAGGATTTCACTAAGTTGTCAAGGGCTTTGCTAAGTTGCTGAGGCTGTCCTTGAACCTGTGATCTTCCCGTCTCAGCCTCCTAAATACTGGGATTACAGGTGTGTGCCACCATGCCCAGCCTGAGAGGTGATTTAAAGTGTATGCACTGAGCCAGCTGTGGTGGCGCACGCTTGTAATTCCAGTACTTGGGAGGCTGAGACAGGAGGATTGCAGGTTTGCAGCCAGCCTCAGCTACTTAGTGAGGCCCTCCACAACTTAGCGAGACCGTATTTCAAAATAAGAAAAAAAAAAATGGGCTTGGAGCTAGAATGCCCCTGGGTTTAATCCCCAGTACTACAAAAAAATTTAAATTTATTTATTTATTTATTTTTGCAGTATTGGGGATTGAACTCAGGGGCATTCTACCTCCGAGCTATACCCCCAGCCCTATTTTTTATTCTTTATTTTGAAACCGAGTCTCACTAAGTTGCGGAGTGCCTCACTAGGTAGCTGAGGCTGGCCGCGAACCCAGATCCTCTGGTCTCAGCCTCCCGATTAAATTTAAATTTAAAAAATGAAATATATACACTGTTCCCTAAGCAAAGATGGAGGCCTAGAAGCCAGCTGTGGCTGGGTCTTCTTCTCCCTGTGTCTCAGGATGGAGGGGAGCAGGATACTCCAGTGCACACACTGCGGGCCCCAGATTCATATTCTGGGAACTGGCCCGGCCAGTGGTGAGGGGTTTTAAATAGTCTTTCCTCTTCTTCATCCCAGAGCTCATTCTCCAGTCACCAAGAATATGAAACACAGCCGGACGTAGTGGCACACACCTATAATCCTACTACTTGGGAAGCTGAGACAGGGGCTATTCTAAGTGCTGCATATATTAACATATTCAAGTCCTATTTAACCCTCTAATCAGGGATGCTCCATCAGGGTCAATTTTACCCCCAAGGGACACTGCAATATCTCCAGACAGTTGTCACAACTGGGGATAGGGAGTTATCACTGGGATCTACTAAGTAGAAGCCAGGGATACTGCTGACGTCCCACAAGGCACCTTACACGGATCCTCCAGCCCCAAATGTCAGTAGTGTCAAGGCTAAAAACTTATGCTCTAAGCCTTAGAATCTAAGATAAGGTCATCATCTAAAACTCCCACCTTGCAGCTGGTGTGGTGGCGCACGCTTGTAATCCCAGTACTTGGGAGGCTGAGACAGGAAGATCGAAGTTTTAAGACCAGCCTCAGCTATTTAGTGAGGCCCTCCGCAACTTAGTAGTGAGACCCTCTTTCAAAATAAAGAATTAAAAATAGGGCTGGGGTTGTAACTCAGAGGTAGAATGCCCCTGGGTTCAATTTCCAGTAGGGCAAAACAAACAAAACTCCCAAGTTAAGCCTTAGAGTATAAGATAAGGCCATCATCTCATTTTCTTTCTTTCTTTCTTTATATTTATTTATTTTTTTGTGTGGTACTGGGGATTGAAGCCAGTGGTGTTCTACCTCCAAGATACACCCCTCAGTCCTATTTTATTCTTTATTTTGAAATTGGGTCTCACTAAATTGCGGAGGGCCTCACTAAGTACCTGAGGCTGACCGCCAACCTGGATCCTCCGGTCTCAGCCTCCCAAGTACTGGGATTACAAGTGTGCGCCACCACGCCTGGCTCATCATCTCATTCTTGCCGTTGAGAAAACTGAGGCCCAGAGAAGCTGAGTTGCTTTGCCCAGGTCACACAGCCAGTCAGCAGATAGTTTCCCCCACAGGCAGTCTGGACCACACTCCATGCTTTTGGCCACTCTCCTTGTGGTAGTGTCTCTTTAGCCCTGTGCAGGGACCCCTTCCTGAGCACACTGTTGTGCCCAGCCACAGGGGGGAAGGGTTGCAGCAGGGCCCAGGTGAGTGTCCCTGAGTGCTTAGCTACATTGCCCACCCCCACGTCCTAGGGTGTCTTGCTGCAATCCTGCCTTGGCCCTGTGGACCATGCTGACCTTCCTTCTCAGAGCTGGTCACGGCCCTGTGCAGGATGCGGGTCCGTCTCCTGTGCAGGGCCCTGTGTGGAGGGCAGAAGGCTGAACCTCCCCCGGTACCCCCTCCCATCAGGCTCAGGGCCCTGAGCACACAGCTGGGCCTCAGCCAGCCCTCCATGGTGTGGCCCACGACAAGAGGGCAGCAGGCTGGTCAGTTCTGGTGGGCCACTGGAGGCTCGTGAGCCTAGGGACCGCCAGGCTGCCCTCGGCGCCACGGGGCCTGGGCTGGAGAGGAAGTGGCGGTTGAAATGAGGAACTCGCTGGGGCCTTCCAGACAGAGGGGAGAAGGAAGAGGCCCTGCGTGCAGGAGGGAGATGCCAGGACTGATACTGGTCATCTCTGGCTCCAGGCACCGATTGGCCAATTGCCAGTCACTATCCTGTTTGTGAGAGACTGAGGGGCCCAGGCTGGAGAAGATGCAGGAAGGAGCGGGCTGGCGTAGTGAGAGATCTCACCACTCATGAGCCTTCTGCTTCTAGAAGGAGCAACAAGGAGGCCCCTCTTCCTCCCCATTCTTGCCCAGTCCAGGGTCCCCAGAGACCCTACTGCCCATCACCAGTCTGCTAGAGAGAGAAGCACAGTAGGTAGGGAGGAAATGGCCGCAGGAGGAGGCACAGGCAGTTGTGAAAAAGAAACCCTGAAAGGGATATGAAATTGAGGAGAAGCCAAGAGATGAAAGCCCATGGATGAGGTAGGGTTAGGGTTAGGGCCCAGGGGCAGTAAGCAAGACTGTTCCCTGTGGAAACCCCTTAGCAGGTAGTGTGGGCCTCCACTTGGCCCGTAGCTGGGTCCTTCCCAGGCCTCCCAAAGATGTCCACTTCCCTGGAGCAGCTCCCTGGGCCTCCCTGGAGGCTTGTTCTAGCCCCACAGAGTGGGCAGGAGCACTTCCCTTGTAAATGGTCAGCTCCTCCAGCTACTTAGAGAGCCATTGCCAGCTTGCAATTGTCTTCCTGAAGCTGAAGAGCTTGCTCCTGCCTCTGCAGGACACCCCCTCATGTCCCACTTAAAAGGAGGGGGAGAGACAGGAAGAGCAATAATGAAAGTACATTATCCTACTTTACATATATTATCTCATTCATCCTCACAACAGGCTCATTGATATATCCCCGGCACCTCTAACTAGTGCTGAGCGTAATAAACATTTGTTTAAAATTAATGGACAATCCAAAAATGGAATTTAAAACTCCATTTACAATAGCATCAAAAAGAATAAGCCACTTAGAAATAAATTTAACAGAAGAAATGCAAAACTTAGACTCTGGAAACTAGAAAACATCGAAAGGAATAAAAAGGAGCTAAATAATCGGAAAAACATTCATTGTTTGTGGATTAAGAGACTTTGCATCTTTAAGATGACAGTACTCCCCAGACTGATCTACACATTCAATGCAATCGCTCTCAGAATCCCAGCTGACTTTTTTGTAGAAACTGACAAGCTGATTTTCAAACTCAGATGGAACTGCTAGGAACCCAGAATAACTGAAGCAATCCTGAAAAAGAACAAAGTAGGAGGACTCACAACTCCCAATTTTAAAACTTCCTACAAAGCAACGGTACTCAAGACAGTATATGCTGGTTTCGATGGCATAGAATTGAGAGTTCAGAAATAGTACAGCTATAGTCAATTTTGGGAGGGTACTGGGGAGTGAACCCAGGAACTTGCCCATGCTGGACCAGTGCTTGAACCACATCCTCAACCCTTTTTTTTGTTCTTATTTTGAGAACAGGGTCTTGCCAAATTGCCCAGGCTGGTCTCAAACTTGCAATCCTCCTTCCTCAGCCTCCTGAGTAGCTAGAATCACAGGCACGTGTCACCCAGTAAGTTAACTGTTTTTTGACAAGGGCACCAAGACCATCCAATGAGGGAAAAAATAATTTTTTCAACAGATGGTACGGGGACAACTGGATTTCTACATACAAAAGAGTAAAGTTGGACCCCTTCCTCACACCATATGTAAAAATAATTTAAAATGGATCAAAGGCAGTCAGGTGTGGTGGCCTACACTTGTAATCCCAGTATTTGGGAGGCTGAGACAGGAAGACCACAGGTTCAAAACCAGCCTCGGCAATTTTGAGAGGCTCTCAGAAACCTAGTGAGACCCTGTTTCCAAATAAAGAAATAAAATCAGACTGGGGGCACAGCTTGGAGGTAGAATGCCTCTGAGCTTAATCCCTGTACAAAAAAAAGATCAAAGGCCTAAATGTAAGAGTTAAAACTCTTAGAAGAAACATAGGAATAAACCTTTGTGAACTCAGAATTGACAAATGATTCTTAGACATGATGCCAAAAGCATGAGTAATAAAAGGAAATAGAGAAACACTGGATTTCATCAAAATGAAAAACTGTGCATCAAAGGACACCATTAAGAAAGTGAAAAGACCTCAAAAGCACAAGCAACCCAAAGGAAGATCAATTTATGGGATTACAATAAACTAAAGAGCTTCTGTGCAGCAAAGGAAACTATCAAGAACCTCAACAGAGAACCCACAGAGTGGGAGAAAATCTTTGCCAGCTACTCATCTGACAGAGGACTCATATCTAGAATATACAAAGAACTCAAGAAACTCACAGCTAAGAAAACAAATAACACAATCAAGAAATGGGAAAAGGATCT
>PVLC010005013.1:34424-79944 GCA_004027655.1 Graphiurus murinus | reverse complement strand
TCACTTCTGCCACAAATTCTGTTTCTCTTAATTTTAAATATGAAGTTTTAGAGACTCGGTAAATAACACCACGTTTTTTTTTTTCTTTTTTTTTTTTTTTTGCGGTACTGGGGTTTAAACTCAGGGGCATTCTACCTCTGAGCTATACCCCTAGCCCTAGCCCTATTTTTATTCTTTACTTTGAAACAGGGTCTCACAAAGTTGCAGAGTGCCTCACTAGGTAGCTGAGGCTGGCTGCGAATCTGGATCCTCCAGTCTCAGCCTCCCAAATGCTGGGATTACAAGCGTGTGCCACCATGCCTGGCTAGCACCACTTTTTTTGCATCCAAATTTGAAACCATTTGAGGGGTAGATATAGGAATTAGGTAAATAGGGATTACTATGTCAACCTTAATACTGATGAAGCTGATATTGAAGGTCACAGTTTATGATGAGAAACAAAGGGGACTGAGTAACAAGTCTAACTTCTTAAATTAGGCAAATGTATCTACCTAGCACAGACATTCTGGAAAATGGCAGACCTCTTGTCCTTGCAGAAGGTGAGCCATGGATACTGAGGATGCAGAGGGAACGCAGAACACACACTCTTTGTCGGCATCTAGACCTCAGGATGGACGGGAGGGCATGGGCTAGGCATGCTCAGATCCTCCTCAGTATTTTACTTCAATGTAATTTCATGCTTTAAATGGGCTATGAGGAAATAATAACATATCTTAAAATTTGACACAACTTGTCTATTTATTTTATAATATAATGTTGTGAGCCAGGCACTGTGGTGCACGCCTGTAATCTCAGTCCATGGGAGGCTAGGACAGGAGATTATAGGTTTGAGGCCAATCTGCAGTAGTTTAGGGGGACTCTGTTTCAAAATAAAAAAATTAAAAGGGCTGGGGGTATTTCTCAGTGGTAGTGCATGCCCAGGTTGAATCCTCAGTATCTATCATACACACATACACACACACACACACACACACACGCACACACACACGCACACACACACACACACTCACACTGACACACACAAATAAATAATATAATAATAATATTGTCCTAAATAGGTACTTCAGTTGTCTGCCTACCTAAGTTGTAATGAAATTTGTGACACAACAGCCATACCTTAAAATTTAAATATTTTACCATTAATAATTTTATTAATATATCAAATTCTACAATTTAGTCATTTAAATTAAAAAATGTAGAGTTCAAGGAAGCCTTAGCAATTTATTCTAAACACTTTATTATATAGGTGATGAGACCATGTTCCTGGGAAGCATTTATATATCTGAGGTACATATGCAGTTTATGGCATGAATCATAGAAAGGTTTTCTTTAAACTTTCAATATTATTTTATAGTAAAGTGGTACTAACATCCGATTATAAGTTTTCAAGTAAGTAAGAATCAAAGCACAATAATGAGAAGGATGTAAGATTTGATTTGATCAATCCTGGATTTGAGAGGAGGATACCTTGCTATCCCAGATTCCTAA
This sequence comes from Graphiurus murinus, assembly GCA_004027655.1. NCBI lineage: Eukaryota > Metazoa > Chordata > Mammalia > Rodentia > Gliridae > Graphiurus > Graphiurus murinus. Next base: position 78,456 of record PVLC010005013.1, on the reverse strand, counting down.
GCAAGTGACTTATTTTGTACTTTGTATTACTGTTTTTTGTTTGTTTGTTTGTTTTGTTTTTATACTAGGGTTTGAATCCAGGGACATTCTACCTCGGAGCTACACTTGCAGCCCTATTTTACTTTTTACTTTGAGACAGGGTCTTGTTCAATTGCCTAGGGTCTTGCTAAATTAGTTATCATGTGCTGGCCTGGAACCTGCAATCCTACTATCTCAGCCTCCCAAGTACTGAGATTACAGGCATGCACCACTGCCACTGTGCTTGGCAGGTATTATCATTTATACAGTAGCAACAATTGTTCCCATTTCACTGTGATGTTCTGAAGTCAGTAAGAGTGTACATTCTGTCCACCATTGTGTTGCTAGAGCCCAGCATAAAGCCTGGCATACAGACTCTACCCCAAAACGTTTGCTCAGTGAATACAGAAGGACCCACCTTTTGTGTTACTTAAGCTGGAGTGGATATTGTTTGAATCATTAACTATGCAATAAAGACATTTGTTATTAATTTGTATTATTTCTATCATTTAATATAACCGACAAGTTAAAGTTAAGAACTTGCTCAGTTGCAGTGAAAAATATCCTGAGTCTCTCTCAACCAGTCCTTGCAAACGCTCTCTCAAGCAGGTGTATTTTCCAGCTGTGGATTCACTTCTGGGCTGTCCTCCTGTAGTTTTATCACATCCACTGATAGTTATAAAAAGTCCAGGCTACTCTCATGCCACATCTCCAATCTTTGTCAAATTTAAAACTTCTCCTTTCCCTAGATCTGGTTTGTGGCAGACTGGGCAACCTGTAACGAGAAGTAATGCCATGTTCTCTTCTCTAGTTTTGTCCCTCTTATTTTGCACTCTGCTACTTTCATCCATGTCCCAACCTCGAGCCAGGAATATGGGGGTGGGGAGGGAGACTTGGGAGGATAGAAAGATTTTTGTTCAACTTGTACAGTCGTGATCTGACATTGGTGCTTTGGGGTGTGGCAGATGGCAAGCTTATTTTTTCTCCTGTGGGGTCTTTTCATGAATTACTAGAAAGTGTCATATTACAGAAGTACTCCAGAGTCATTTTTCTTTTTTACAAGTAGCTCCCTGCTCGTCCCCCACTCTTGCTGTGGCACTCCCTTCATCCATCTGGAATAGCCCTCTTGACTAGAGGACCTCTTAAGAAAAGCCTCAAATAGCTTACTTCCCTAGGGCTCATGTCTGGACCTCCAGAGTATGAGTCTGAAAGGCTGCCATAACCAGACCAGCAGGTTTAACAACCCAAATTTATTTTTCTCACAGTCTGGACTCCAGAAATCCGAGATCAAGGTGTTAGCCGGTTTGTTTTTTGCTGAGGCCTCCTCATTCTTGGCTTGTCAATGACCGTCTTCTCCCCGCGTCTTCATCTGGCTTCCTTCTGGGTGTGTCTGTGCCCAAATTTCCTCTTATAGGGACATCAGTCGTATGGGATTCGGACCACATTTTAGTTCTTCAAAGGTATTATCTCCAAGAACAGAAATATCCTGAAATGTGTGGCGTTAGGACTTCAACATATACATTTCAAAGGGATACAATTCAGCCCAAATTCTTGCCTCACCCAAATTCTGCACCTTAGTCAGTTACCAATTTGGATACCACTCAGTCCCTTCTACTGGAACTTTTCATGAACAAGTAAAGCACCTGTCTCTATGTCTTTCAAATTCCATAGGATATAGGTCAAGTTTTGTCAGAGGTTCTCTTGACTTAAGGAGTGCGTAAGGCTATCTTTTATTCAGTAACTACAACCTCTCTTCAAAGGAATCCCCTCCAGAGGCATATTCCTTTTCTCATTTCATGTGTCTGATAGGAAGGGTGGTGACAGCCAATGGCAGGACAACAGAAGCATGGGTACTCAGTATTTTCACTCTTCTCACATTGCTCCTGCTGTGGGGGCTTCTCTGGAAACACTTACCCTCGCATAAACAATACTGTAATAAGTGTCCACGTCCTAAGATCACTATGTACCCAGAGCTCTATTTTTTATTTCTTGACTAGACAAACTTCCAGAAGTCATTGTTTATGCAGTCTTGGTAAATGAGGCATTTATTTATTTATTTATTTATTTATTTATTTATTTATTTATTGGATTTGGGATTGAACCAGGAGCATTCTACCACTAAGCTATATCCCAGCCTTCTTTTCCTTTTTATTTTGAGATGGGGTCTTGCTAAGTTTCCTAGGCTGGCCTCAGACTGGTGATCCTCTTGTCTCAGTCTCCCAAGTACTGGGAGGCATTTTATTTTTACACTGCCTTTTACAGTTTTAACTGACATATAATAATTTTACACATTTATGGGTTGTACAGTGTGATGATTTGATACAAGAATGACGTGTAAATGTATTAAATCAGGTTAATTAGCACTTTCATGTTCTCAAAACTTTATTATTTCTTTGTGTTAGAACACTTTGAATTCTTTTAATTCTTTATAAAATGCGCAATGAATTGTTATAAGCTATGGCCAACCTACCAAGCTATAGAACACTAGAACATATTTCTCCTGTTTTTTTTTTTGTTGTTGTTGTTTTTGCGGTACTAGGGGTTGAACTCAGGGACATTCTACCTCCGAGCTATACCCCCAGCCCTATTTTTTATTCTTTATTTTGAAACCAAGTCTCATTAAGTTGCAGAGTGCCTCACTAGATAGCTGAGGCTGGCGCAAACCCGGATCCTCCAGTCTCAGCCTCCCGAATGCTGGGATTACAAGTGTGCGCCACCACGCCCGGCTTCTCCTGTTTAACTGTATTTTTATAGCTGTTATCTAACCTCCCTCTATATACCCTCCCTCTTCCCTTGTAGCCTCTAGTGATCACTATTTTAGTATGTCTCTGAAAACAACTGTTAATACTTCTACATGTGAGAACATGTGGCATTTGTCTTCCTGTGCTTGTTACATTTCAATTCTCATAATGTCTTCCACTTTTGCCCATTTTGCTGCAAAGGACAAAATTTTATTTTTTAAAGTAGTCGAGTAGCCGGGCGTGGTGGCGCACGCTTGTAATCCCAGCATTCGGGAGGCTGAGACCGGAGGATCCGGGTTCGCGGCCAGCCTCAGCTACCTAGTGAGGCACTCCGAAACTTAGACTCGGTTTCAAAATAAAGAATAAAAAAATAGGGCTGGGGGTATAGCTCGAAGGTAGAATGCCCCTGAGTTCAATCCCCAGTACTGCAAAAAATAAATAAATAAATAAATAAAGTAGTCGAGTAATATCCCATTGTGTATATATACCACATATTCTGTATCCATTCATCCATCAGTGGACAACTTGGGTGATTTCATTTGTTGGCTGTTGTGAATAGTGTTTCAATAAACATGGAGTGCACATCTCTTTGACATCCTGATTTTATTTATTTCCTTTAGACATATAACCAGTAGTGTCATTGCTGGATCATATAGTAGTTCCATTTTTTAGGTTTTTTTTTTTTTGTACTGGGGATTGAACCCAGGGACATTTTACATCTGAGCTACATCCCCAGCCCTATTTTATTTTGAAACAGGGGCTCTCTAGGTTGCTGAGGGTCTTGCTAAATCTTTGAGGTTGGCCTCAAATTTGCCATCCTCCTGTTGCAGCCTCCCAAGTACTGAGATTACAGCCAATGTGCCAATGTCTAGCTTATTTTTAGGTATTTGAGGAACCCTCACAATGTTTTCCATAGTAGCTATACTAATTACATTCCTATCAAGAGTGTACTAGAATTTCTCTTTCTCTGCATCCTTGACAGAATTTATTATTTATTTTTGTCTTTTTATAAGCTTTTCTAACTTGGTGTAGTGATATATCATTATGATTTTAATGAGAATTTTCCTGGTGATTAGGATGTTGGGTATTTTTTAACATTCTTACCCATTTGGGTATTTTCTTTTGGGAAATTTCTATTCAGATTATTTGCCCATTTAAAATGTGAATTATTATTAATTTTGGTTTTAAATTCACTATTATTGTTGAAAATTAATTTTTTAGAATAACAGTTTAGTGTATTTTGATAATTTCCATCTCCCTACAACCCTCCTTTGCCTTCCCTTCTTCCGTATCCTTCTTCTTCTCTAATATCTTCATTGTTCTTTCATATTGTCTCTGTTTTCTGTATTCCACTTATGAGAGTTGAGTTTTTGATGTAGATTTTTGTTGCCGTTAACTTTCCTCTTGGTAGTGCTTTTATTGAATTTTATAAATTTTGGAATATACTGTTTCCATTTTCATGTTTCTAGAAGTTTCCTATTTGATATTTTTCCTGACTCAATTATCATTCAGAGCAAGTTATTTAATTTCCACGTATTTGACAATTTCTATAGTTTCTCCTGATGTTTTTCCACACTATTCATTGCCCCTTTACAAAGTTGATGGTTTTCTTTGCTTTGCAGAAGCTTCTTAGTTTGATGTAATTTCATTTGACTATTTTTGATTTTTTTCCTTTTACTTTTCAGGCTATCATTAACTCTTAATGCATATTTGAAAATAAAATGAGTCCATTTTATACTGTTTTCAGATTCCCCAAAGGAGGCACTCTGCATAATTTAGATTTTAGTGCAATACTAATAGAAAAAGTGACAGAGGTGTGCAGTGGTTCCTTATTTTAAATGGTTGTCTTTTGTAATTTTAATAAAGAGAAAGCCGTCAGTCTTCTTCCTCTAATACAAAAAGAGTGGGAAATAGCTTCCATACTGGACAGTGCTGTGTTTAATAAGTATCAGAAGTTATCTTGATTAAAAATTTAGCATAAAACATTGTATTAGAACTGATCATCTCAAAGGCCCAGGGGCCTGAGAAACACAAAATTTATCAGAAAATAAGCCAATTGCAGACCCACGCAACAAATCAGCAGCAGAGCTCTGTAGAGCTATTTTTTCCTGCTAAATAGAGATGATTTTTTTTTAGTCTCTGTCTCATTTGTTCTGTCTGTGATCTTTGCTATTTCCTTCCTTCTACCAATTTTTGGTTTGGTTTGCTCTCATTCTAGTTTTTTGAATTGCAGCATTAAATTGTTTATAGAAATCTTTCTAGTCTTTGATGTAGGCATTTGTTGTTATAAACTTCCCTTTTATTATTGCTTTGCTGACTTCCATAGATTTTGGTATGTCATATTTCCATTTTTAAGTTACAAGAAATTTTTAAAATTTTCCTTTTAATTTTTGTGCTTGCCCAATGATCTTTGAGGAGCATTTTGTTCAATTTCCATGCATCTGTACAATTTATATACTTCCTATTGCTGTTGATTTCTGATTTTATTCTATTGTGGTTAGAGAATAAACATGATATTTCCTTTTAAACATTGTTTTTGAGATTTGTTTTGTAACCTACCATATGGTCTAATGAAAAGAAATGTGTATTCTTCGACTGATGGATGAAATGTTCTTTAAATGTCTGTTCCGTTTCATCTACAGTATAGTTTTCTTTTTAAATTTTGTTGTTATTGTTGTTGATTTTCTCTCTATATGATCTGTCCATTGAAGAAAGTAGAATGTTGAAGTCCTCAACTATTATAAAATTAAAACCTATCTGCCCATTTAGATCTAATAATGTTTTCTTTATATAATTGGATGCTCAGACATTAAGTACTTTTTTTTATGGTGGTTTTATTCCATTGTTAATTTATCGCTTTATCATTATATAATAACTTTAAAGTTTTTTCACAGTTTTTACTTAGTTTATTTTGTCTCATATAAGCATAGTTATTTTCACTCACTTTTGTTTTCTATTTGCATAGAATATACATAGCTTCATTCTCTGTCAATGTGTGTCTTTACTGGAAAAACCAGTTTTTTGTATATAATATCACTGTGCTTCGTGTAGGTTATCCATTCGGTCAGTCTGTAGTTTTTAATTGGAAGTTTAATCTGTTTACATTCAAGTTTATAATTGATAACTGAGGCTTAATTTTGTCCCTTGTTGATTGTTTTCTGTTTTTTTCTTTATTCTTTGTTCTTTCCCTCTTGTTAATCTTTGTGGTTTCATGATTCTCTGTGTTAATAAGATTTGATCTTTTTCTCTCTTTTTTGTGTATCTTATGTACTAGTGAATTATATATTTTTGACCATTTTCATTATGGTTATCAACAGCTTATTTCTAGAGATAGGACTCTCTTAACACATTTCTTTTAAGACCAGTTAAGTGGTGATGAATCCCCCCACTTTTTCCTTGTCTTTGTTTATCCTTCATTTCTAAAGGATAGCTCTTCTGGCTTTTGTATTCCTAGTTGTCAGTTTTTGTTTGTTTTGTCTCCAGACTATATCATTCCATTCTCTCTTGGCTTGTAAAGTTTCTGCTACTGAATGTGATATAAGTGTAATAGGGATTTCCTGATATATGACTTGATATTTGCCTCTTGTTTTTAGTATTTTCTCATTGTCTCCATCATTTGACAGTTTGAGTATAATGTGGCTTAAAATAGAACCCTTTCGCCGGGCGTGGTGGCGCACGCTTGTAATCCCAGCATTCGGGAGGCTGAGACCAGAGGATCCGGGTTCGCGGCCAGCCTCAGCTATCTAGTAAGGCACTCCGAAACTTAGTGAGACTCGGTTTCAAAATAAAGAATAAAAAAAAATAGGGCTGGGGGTATAGCTCGGAGGTAGAATGCCCCTGAGTTCAATCCCCAGTACCGCAAAAAAAAAAAAAAAAAAAAAAAAAAAAAAAAAAAAAAAAAAAAAAAAAAAAAAAAAAAAAAAAAAAAAAAAAAAATAGAACCCTTTCTTGTTGATTTTATTTGTAGTGTTTTGAGCTTTATCTATTTAGATAATATCTTTCATAGTAGGATTATTTATTTATTTACTGTAACTATACTATGTGAGATAAACAAGTAAAGACTTTCTACTGAAGATGTGTCTTAGGGTGTTGGTTGGGTAGGTTATGCTGATTTTGGTTCTACATGGCATAGTAATACAGCCTCCATAGAGCATCTTTAGTTGTAATCAATGTTATCATTGCCTCTGGATATCCCAGTGGCCTTAGCTGTAGTGGTTTGTGGGATTGGTCCTCCAGCTAGGATGCAGCTCCCTGAGGGCAAGGCAGTTTTTCCTTGCAGTTCAGGGTGTGGGTGCAGGGAAACTGTCAGTTTCTGGAAGTCACATGGGGGTATCACCACTCTGGTGGGACTTGAAGATGAGGTGTATCTGGCATGGCAGTGGGAGGGCATGGCATTGCTCTGTGTCTGAGGACTGTACAGGGTCTACCCCATATTGGTAGGCCTGGGTAGGGGGTCTGTCAGATTTCTGGGACTGTGTTAGTGCCTTTAGGAGCCTCAGTGGGCTGAGTTATTCTGGTTGGGCTGGCCTATAGAGGATGGGCGGGTTCACTGTGGTGCTTCCTGGGCCTTGGCAGGATTCCTGGCTTTTTCTTAGGACTTCAGGTAGGTAGACATTGTTGCCTCATGCCTTCCTGGGGACCCAAGAAGGTGATCAGTGCTGCCTGGCTGCTTTCTGGGGTCTTAATTGGTGGGTGGGATTGACTGGCTGTTTCTAAGAAACTTAGCAAGATAAGCCACTCTGAGTTAGCTGCCTGGCTGCTTTGCAGGTCTGTAGGATGCTGAGCAGGGCCACCTGGCAGCTCTGCCACTTCATGGACTTAGGTGGGGCTAGGTGGCTCCCATGGGGGAGGTGAATGAGCCATGGAGAGCAGACTGACTGGCTGTTTGGAGGAACCATGGGTGAATGGTCCCAACATGGCACCATGCAGCAGGAACATGAGTGGGGAAGTAGGCATCAAGGCTAGCCTCTTTGATGAAGATATGGAAGTTCTCCAAACTCAGCTCAGGGCTGAGGGCTGCAAGTCTTTCCAGTAGCAAATACCTCAGGATCCGTGGCATTAATGGGTGCTGCTGGGGGCCCTCCCCTCCCGCGCAATCTCTTTTGGTTCAGGTTGATCTCAACTGGGAAGATGGAATGGTAGACACTGTGCGCTTCTTTTGCTCATGAGTCTGCACTCCTTGGCCTCTTTACCACATCTCTACTGCACTCTGGTGCATTCCTTCAAACACTCCAGTGGAATAACAGTTAATTTTTTCTTTGTTTTGGTCTTTATAATTTTTATTTTTTGATGGAAGCACACCAGGTACTTCTAGTCAGTCATCTTGTGGATATTACCTTAGAACAGTTTTTAGAAATGTAATTAAAATTCTGAGACTTTTTAAAGGTTTGTGCTTTGGTGTTTCATTTTAGAAAATCTACCCTGATCAGAAGCCATAAACATATTTGTGTATATTTTCACCTTATAGTATTAAAATTTCAGCTTTAATAATAATAACTTATTATTATTATCATTATGATTACTATTGTTTTATTTTATGAGAATTCAGACCTCATGAATATACCACTCAGCTTCATATTTAACCCTTATTTTAAAATTTATGGCATGAAACATGCACCTGATATTTCTATATGGCCACATAACCACTGTCCCAACAGCTCTTGTAGCCCATTCTTCCTTTGCTGACTCCTTCTTTGTCATATATCTAAAACTGGTATATATGACTAAAACTGGTTCTGAGCTCTGTAATCTGTTATCTTATTATTTTTGTTGATTCTCACAGCACCAGCACTACCACATTGTCATCATTACAGGGCTTTATAATTAGTCTTAACATCTGGTGGGGCAACTTTCCTAAAACTTCTCAATTGAACTTCTCAATTGTTTGTTATCCTTTTCTATTTGATATGAGTTTTGGAATCAACTTTCCAGGCCCTCAGAAATGTTATATGAATATTTTGTTTGGAAATGAATGAAATTTATGGAGAAATTAGGGATTCTTGACATTTTTATAAAAATATACATGGATTAATACATTTTTCCATTTAATTAACTTCTGTTTTGTGAGCTTTAATAATGATATATTTTTTTGAAATTTTGTAGGTGTCCTGTTAGATATTTTTTCTTTAGTTCCTTATGAGTTGAAGCATAATGACATCATAAGGTTTTATGCGAAAAAGCCAGCTCGGGACCACAGATTTCTTAGCCTGTACCTTACTAGAACACAATACTTGCCCCTTACCACATTCTAAGCTTTCTGGAAGGCATAGAAAATACTAGGAAGTAGGTAGAGAAAAGACAGGGGACATTATAATTTTGGGAGCCATGTGAGCAGAGGCTCCTGAACACAAAGCAACAAATCTCATTTGGTGGTGGTTTACTTTGGAACTCTCTGTGTGATTAACTTAGTTTTATGCCTACTCCAGAAATTAAAAGCTAAAAATGGATAGCTATTGAAAGACTGGCTCTGTTCAATAAATATCAGTTAAGTGCCGTGACCTAGGCACTATACCAGGTGATTAGGATGCAAGATGAATATAATACGGTTGTCATCCCCAGAGTACTTATAAAGAGATAAAACATCTAACTATGCAGCAAGGAATTGCCAGGGCTGGGCATGTATGCACAGAGGTGATCACTCCCACTCTAGATTGCTTGATGAGTCAAAACTCCCAGGTAGATAACTATGACCAGGATGGAATAGAACAAAGAATTATATAGGCAAAGGATGCGGGAAAGTAGGAAGCATGTAATGTTCTGGTATGTTTAAGAAACTGGCAGTCATTTTTAAAGTATAGAGTAGAATACAAGAGAGCTTTGAAGGGAATAATGCTAAAAAGGCTAGCAGAGAGCAGATCATACATGCTTTGTGCCCTGTTCTAGGGATGTGAATGATGTATAAAGTAGAAAAAAACAAAAACAAAAGCAAACAAACAAAAAGCTAAAGGAGAGAACTGAGTGAGGAAACCCTCATTCTAAACTTAGGACAACATCAGAAAGTGCAGAAACAGAAGGCATGGAGACTAGACAGTTGCAGTACCACAAGTGAAAAGTGATGTAGGCCCGAAATAAAGCAACCACAGTGGAAACAGAGAAACAGGATAAATTCGAGATTCATTAAGTTAGTGGAATCAATAGCGCTTTGGGGCAGTTTGTATGTGTGGATGATGGAAGTAGGGCCCTGGGACAGCGATGTCTGAGAAAATTCCTAAGAATCTTGGCTTGGGAAATCGTATAAATCATAGCACCTGTAGATGTAGTAATACAATATTACTTCTTATCCACCTGGGTAGATTTGTGTTTTTAAAAAATAGACTTTTAAGCCAGGCAAGGTGGTCCATACTTTTAGTCTCAGTACCTGGGAGGCTGAGACAAGAAGATTGCACGTTTGAAGACAGCCTCAGCAACAAAGTGAGGCTTTCAGCAACCTAGAGAGACCCTGTTGACAAACCAACCAACCAACCAATCAACCAACCAACACGGCTGGTGGTGTAGCTCGGAGGTAGAATGCCCCTGGTCTCAATCCCCAATACCACACATGCCAAAAAAAAAGAAAAAAAAAACTATATATATATATATGTACACACACACACACACACACACTTTTCTTGGTGCATTGTAATTGTACACATAATGAGATTCAGATTGATAGGAAACTTATGTACACACAGCACTTGGTGTGTTTCCCCCCAGATTCTGCCCTGCTCCCTCCTCTCCCTGTAGATGTTATTGAGACTGGTACTGATGACTTCATAGATGTATACACCATTGTTTGAACTGTTTCCTTCAAGTTTCCTGCCTTCCACCTTCCTCTCTTAAGCCCCTCCCACTATTTTCCTGGAATTTCTCCTCATTTATGTGAAGTCTCTTTTGTTTCCCAATTTCTCTCTAGCTTCTACATATGAGAAAACATAACAAGCCTTTACTTTCTGAGACTGGCTAATCTCACTTAGCATAACATTCCCTATTCGTTTATGTGATTGATATAAGTTCCATTGCTCAGCAAGTGAATTTTAAGTTGAGAGTAGGGATATATTTTAATATACTATGAGAGATTATATTTTAGAATTTCCACTTGGAAAATAGTTTCTCAGAACATCTGTGAGTAACAGTGAAGTACTATAATTAGTTTGCAATTGTTGTGATTTAAGGCATAAATCAATACAAATAATTTGTTGTCCTATCTCAATCAATAGACTCTTTTCAAAAATTTGTATTTAATTCTACCATCTAGATATATACTACTATACAAGTCTTCTTGAGTTCTGGGGATTTTCAGGTCTGATGAACAAATGATCTGATCCAGAACCTCTTGAAGGAACATGTAATTGCTTTTATATTTTCTTTCCTATCAAAATATTCAATAGGCAGTAAGAAAAGTCTTTTGTATTTGTCAAATTGAGAAAAATTAATATTTTAGAGTTACAAATAGGATTTTTATTAGTTTTTAATATACTTTTATTGGTATATTGTATTATTAAACTATAATGTAGTTAAGAGTGCTAGGGATAGAATTCTTTGTGCACACATTTGATGAAAAAGAATAGCAGACAGTACTCTTTGTATAAATGACCAAGGTAATTTGAACAGTAAGCTGATAGGGGAAAAAAAATCACAAAATAAATCTGTAAAATATCTTTGATAATAATTTCAATATGCCACTAGCTTTTAGAAAATACATATTAATTAAAATTACAGAAATCACTTTAAAATTAGACTTTAAAGTGTGTTCTTTTGTTGATAACATGGATTTAATTCTTTCCTATTACTTCTCTTACTTCTATATTATAATATTCTTGGTAGTATTATTTCTACTACCTAGAAAAGGGGTTATTATGAATGAGTAGATGACTAAGATTTCTTTACTTAACTACTAATTACTTCAGTGAATTACTAAGATTGACTTTACTTAGTAATTAGGTTGAAATTAAGTGGGGAAAATATTTTGAATTTTCTTATTTCATAATCATTTTCTCAATGATATAATCAGGTTATTTAGTTCTCTTTGTTTTGAGTGTTTGTTTTGTGTGGTTTGGTTAATGAGAAAATTTTTGTGTTTCATAATCTTTCAAAATAGTTGTGTTAGCCAGGCGTGGTGGCTCATGCCTGTAATCCTGGTACTTGGGAGGCTGAGACATCAGGATTGCATGCTTGAGGTCAGAATTCAGCAACTTACCAAGACCCTGAGACCCCATTTCAACATAAAAATAAAAAGGAGCTGGGGGTGTAGCTCAGAGATAGAATGCCCCTGGGTTCCATCCCCAGTACCAAACAGCAACAACAATAATAACAAACATAGTTGTGCTATTAAATTTGGAAATATGGAAGGTATTGTAGTTTTCTTCTAATAGATCTAAACTATGAAACTTTAGTAGGAATTATTAGGTAAAGAATTTACTGTGTAGCAAGTGTGGTAAATTTTGATTATTTACATATTTGTGTATGTGTGTAGTACTGGGAATTGAACTCAAAGTGTCTCTACTTCCAACCGATAGCCTCAGTCCTTTTAAAATAGGGTCTTGCTAAGATGCGGAAACTGGCCTCAAACCTACGATCCTCCTATCTCAGCCTCCCAAGTACTGGGATTACAGGTGTGCCTTGATGTCTGCTTGATTAGTTACTTTTTAAATTTCAATTTGCATAACTTTTGAGGAATGAGGATGGATGACATTCCTTATTTTTATGGGATGGAGAATTACTGTGCCAGAGTTACTTACCATCTTGACTCACTGTATGTTTTCTTTCTTGTTCAATTTTAAATTAGTCGTGCAGTTGGAAAGCAATTTATAAGGATAATATTTGAACATAGTGAAGCTTGTGAACTTACTAGAAAAATCACAGTGAATCAAAGGGCTTTTCTGCATCTTGTTAGGCTGCATGAGTTATAAATAATGTTTTAAGAATTGTATATAATAAAGAGGCTATGTTTCCTGAGAGAAACAAAGTTTAAGAAAGCTGAACCATCTCTGTGTTTTATAAAATACCCAATATTTTAATAAACTATGTCCTAAAACTATTCTCCCATCTTTTAGTGATTATTAGAAAAGTTAGAAATGAATGGATGGTAAGTACCATCTAATTCAGATTTGAATCTGGGCACAAGATATTTTGATTATGTTAGTTTAAAAAAACAATATTGGAAAGACAAGACCTTTGAGGTAGTCAGAGGAATCCAGTGTTGCTTTGAGTCATGGACTTTTAAAGATTGAAGTTAGTTGGTCTTCCATATGCTTTTGAAATCCATGATGTACTTTTAGCAATAAGTTTAGATACATTTTCTTCTTTGTAGCAAACTTCTGAATTTTTATTGCTCTTACTTTTCAGTCCCCATTTCTACTCCCTGCTGGTTGCTTCCTATGAGATCCGAATCCATATGTTATGGGACTATTAGTATGTTCCTGTTAATATCTCACTAGAGCATCACATTTTGTTCTTGGTGCTAGTGTAATTTTAAACCTTTTTGCTGTGATGTTAACTAAACTGTTCTTAACTGTGAGTCTTCAATATTTTCATGTTTTGGATATATCATCAGTGAATATAAAGTTCTCAGTTTTAAAATTTGTATTTTCATGCTATTTGATATTGTACAAATGTTTATCAACGTATAAGTTGTGATGTAGTTTTTCCTTTGTGTTTTTACACCCACTCAAATTGTTCTCATTTTTCATTTAAAATATCTGTTCCTAGATGTTTTAGATCAAAGATGCATATATATATATATACATATATATATATGTAATATGCCTATATGTAACATGAATGTTTTCATTGTGAAATGAACTTTTATTTTTCATTTTTAAAGGGAAAATACAGTTACCTATGCAAGTGCACTAAAGTGACTTTCAAAAGATTTTCAGAGTTACTGGGATGATGGAAAAATCAGAAAGTATATTAGTAGGTGAAGAAGAAAGGTGTTTTTTACTCTGCTTGAGAAGTGACAGAAGAAAAGAATCCTTGAGAAATGTGTCACATAGTTCTTTCCCTCCTTGTGGAAGAAAAGAGTCTGAAGCTAAAAAGAGAAGGCAGCCTTTGTAAATCTTACTTGCAAACTGTGCTAACTTGCCTGAGATTTTTGTTCATTTTTAACACATTGAGCTTCTTGAAGTATCTAAGAATATTGAGATAGGGAGCAACAGTGTGATTTAAGGTGGAGTATCATTCTAATTATCAGTTTTGAAGTGGGACTTCAGGAGAGCATTTTTTTTGTAACTTAATAAGTGGTTTAAACTTTGAAATATGTCCAGCATTTACAAAATTCAAAGTAGATACGGATGTGAAAATTGCATTGCTTAGTTGGATTCCGTGAGTCCTGTCTTACAGTTTCTTGAGGAATGGCAATGCTGCTTATATGTTTACTTCAAAGTGTTCATCATAGGAAGCAATTCAAACTGAATGGAAGATATTTTCTCTTACATCACTTTTTTTTTTATACATGGGAAGTATACATTCTTCTCATTGGATCCCATCCTCATTTCACACTCATGAGCAAAGGTATTTTAAAGACTGACTAATATGTTATAGGAAATAAATGTGTCCTGCTAATGCCAGCTTTTTCAACTGCAGTGTGAGACAGTTATATGCCACATTGTGTACAAGAGCTACCAAGCTTGCTCCACAGATTACCACCCTCCAGTAGACTTGGGAAAGAGAGGTCCACAGACTCCCTGTGATTCTGATGCTCTTCTTTGAGCAGCCATCTCTTTAGCTACAGAAGGCTCAGAGGCTCTTTTAGAAACAACCTTCTAAAAAGTTATCTTCTCCCCTAGAGCTAGCCTTCATGTGTGTAGGCACTGGGAGTGCACTGAAAAGAAAAGTGGGGTTTACTTCTAAGTCCTGATGTGGTCAAAGTGAAGAAATGAACTCTGATAAAAGTTGAGGTGCTGGTGACCAGATTTCATCAACATAGGAGTGATAATGGTTTAGGAAGCCTAGTTGTAAATTCACACTGCTATTCAACTCATGCCACTTTGAAAGAGTGAAATTATGTGTAAAAGCAGCTCTGGATGTTCAAATACATTTTTTCTTCAAGACTGATTATTCCTTGGAATTAATTACAAAAAAGTGTGGTATGTGTTTCCTTTTCGGCAGAGCCGGCCCTGGTAGTTCTCCTTTGAGACTGGCAGGGGGCAGCAGACGACAAAGATAACCTTTGCCATGTGCACATAAATTCACTTTTCTTGGTCGAATTCACTCTTAACTTCATGATAGCATTAGATTAGTAATTGGTGCAGAGTCAGGTCAGGTTTCCTGAGAAAAAAATTACAGGGATCACAGAACACGAAAGGCTTCAAATGACACACTAACGGTTTTCAGTTTTGATCAGTCATTGAATGTTTATAAGCAGGTGAATGACTTGACCATCTGAGAATTGTACATGGGAAGGTCTGCCATTTATTTATTTTTTGAAAGTTTTTTTTTTTGTATTGGGGTTTAAACCCAAGGGTGTTCTATTTTCGAGCTATACTCCTAGCCCCCCTTTTTTTAAATTTTAAAACAGGGTCTCACTAAGTTACAGAGGGCCTCACTAAATTGCTGAAGCTGGCTTCGAACCTGTGATCTTCTTGTTTCAGCCTGCCAAGGACTGGGATTACAGGCATGCATCAACCCTGCCCAGCTAGGTTTGCATTTTAGAAGAATTCTTTTGAAAATAGTATGAGTCTTATTTTTTCTCAAGGAGTCTTTCTAAGCCCTGTGCTAAATGCTTTAACTGCTTAGTTGTATTAATATTTATACACTAAAAGGAGAACTAAATTACTTACCCCATGTCAAAACAAAGAAGCAGTGACACCTTGTTTTTTCTACTGTACTTTGATGTCTCTTGCTGAAGCCTGGGCGACTATTTGGAAGGCTACTTTGTCAATACAAGTAAAAATACACGAAGTCCTGAACTAAGACATAAAACTAAATATGGATGGTTAGAAATTGAATTAACTGGAGTTGGTTTGTGGAGAATGGTCTAGAATTACTCCTAGTTTTGTAAATGTAGGGAATGGGTTGATATCACTGCTACTGGCTAAGATAAGAATTGTGAATTATGAGCAAATGTTTATTTATTTATTTATTTATTTATTTATTTATTTATTTATTTATTTATGTGTGTAGTTGGGAATTGCAATTCCTAGGGGCAGATAAGTGGAGATATACAGTAGAATGTCAACAAGATAGACCTGGAGACCAGGATAATGTTTTGTGCTGGACAGACAGATTTGTGATTCATAAATGTGTATGTGATAGTTGGAAGAAAGCATCTGAATGTGATTGTCTAAGAAGTGAGTGATCAGAGATGAAGAATGGGGGACAAGAACTTTTTTTGTTGTTGTTGTTTGGTATGGAGGATTGACCCAGAGGTGTTCTACCTGTGAGCTGCACTCCCAGCCCTTTAAATTTTTATTTTTATTCTGAAACAAGGTCTCACTAAGTTGCTGAGGCTGGTCTTGAACTTGTGATCCTTGTTTCTCAGCCTCCCTAGTACTGGGATTACAGGCATGTGCCACCTCACCTGGCAAGAAATTTTAAAGCAAAGTTTCTTTCCTGTGCATAGAAATCTCACTAAGGTAGTACAGGAAAGCATAGTTTTCTATACTCTATTTCCAGGGATTCTTGGAGTAACCTGGGGATTTTCAAGCAAGTAGATAACACGTTGGGGAACATTCATTTATATGATGCACAGTTAGCATCTGAGAGGAAGACTACTAAGGTTGGAAGAAGAGTAAGAAGGAATTGTTGGTCTCAGAAGTCAAGGCAGGAGAATTTTTGAAGAAGCAAGGCATAAGTAAGGCTTGGTGGTGGACAGCTACTTGAGAAGTTGAGGCAGGATGATTACTTGAGCTCAGTAGGTGGAGACTAGCCTGGGCAACATAAAAAAAAAAAAAAAGAAAACAAAAAAGTAAGTCATTATCACCAGTGTTGAAAAGTGTTGAAGTTTTCGCAGGGCATTAGACTCTGGAGATGGTCTCTTGGCGCTTCCTCTTAGGCAGTACATTCTCACTGGATGGTGCAGCCTGAGGCTCATTCACTGTGCCTCAACCCTATTTCCTCCAGTGCCACCTACTTCTGCCCTTCATGTAACACGATGCGTACTCAAAGCCTTCCCTCGATTGAAGAAATGCCATCATCATCCTCCATGTCTGGACTCTGACATGCAGCGAGAAGTCGAGGAGAGTATTGAAAGTGAAAATCAGATTGGATGTTGTCCCCCCGAAATCCATAAAAGAAAAAAAAAAGCTCACCATTTACACTGACACTATTGCCTTTTATTGGTCAAATACAGGGATACTTTCTCCAGAAGTATAAAATGTGGCAGGAATATTGAAAAATGGCATAAGTTTCAGACAGCTTTGTCTTCTCATATCAAATGCGCTACTTGAATCCAAGAGGTTGCTTCATCCTCAAAATATTTGTTTTGGCTTCAAGTGTGAGAGTGCTGTGTTTCACAGCATGGAGTCATTTTCCAGCCTCCCCCTCCCCACCTCCCAAGGCACTGGAAGTGCTGAAGTGGCCAGCAAGCAAACAGTAAATGTTATCCATAAATCTCTAAGTCAAGCCTGAAGCAAGCTTACACAGAACACTAGAAAATGAATTTTATTTTAAATCAAAACAGGGATCAGGAGAGATAGCTTGGGATTTGGGGATGATTAAGTGAAGGATTCAGTTAAGAGATTTCACCTCTCCAGAAAATATAAGGCAAACAGTCTCATAACTGACCTCTAGATCTGTGCTGTACACGGCACAATAAAATACAGATCTGATCATATATTGCTTTAATGGGCCTTAGCACAAGTTGACCGAGATATTTAATAAAGAACACAGGCGAGTAAATTTTGGATTTAGTAACTAAATTCCTTTTGATGGATCAAAATTATTTTTGCCTAAAATTAGTGGTTGTAATAAGCATTGCACTTGTGGATTGAAGCACCAGAATTGACAAGAATTTTGGGGTTTAGAGCCCTTTTGATATACTCTTGCAATTTTACCCAAATGAATAAGAACATTGATAAAAAGCAGCATATCAGAAACCATGTAGGTATAATTCAAAATGTTATTTCTACCATTTATTTTACTTTAAACATTTCTTAATTTAATTTAATTTTATTTTTGTGGTACTAGGGGTTGAATGTAAGGACATTCTACCTCCAAACTACACCTCTGGCCCTATTTTATTCTTTATTTTGAAACAGGGTCTCACTAAGTAGTGGAAGGCCTCACTAAATTGCTGAGGCTGGCTGCCAACCTGCAATCCTCCTGTCTCAGCCTCCCAAGTACTGGAATTACAAGCGTGGGCCACCACGCCCAGCTCTACCATTTATATTACAATGGGGCAATCACACTGGTACAGAAAATTGAGAGTGGTCAAATAATTTATTGTAGTCAATCTGTTAAAAAAAAATCGTGAAGGGTAAAATTAGAAAACAGATTAAAGAGAAGTATAATCTATTTTTATATGAAAAGAGAATTCTTGGTCTACATAGAGAGGTACTTAGCACTAGTTTCTCCTCTCTCCTCTCTTTTCTTCCTTTCCTTCCCTTCCCTTCCCTTCCCTTCTCTCCCTTCCCACCCCCCCCTTCTCTCATCATTACTTCTCCATATCTCATCCTTCAGCCTTTACTAAAGGTTTATTAGGGCAAATATTAATACATTTCTACTCCTATCCTCCTTGTCTTGAGCATAATTTTTATGGCTAAAGCCTGTAACCTCCCACTCTTTCAGTGGATTTGTCTTTTACTGAACAAGTATCTATTTTTGAATAAGGAATGGTGTATATTGCTGAAATAACCCATATATAAAATTAAGAGATCTTTATCTTCCCATTAACAAGTGTTGCATATCAGTATTATGCTTCTCACGTGCTACAGAGAAGAAAAAATTGACAACATATAGATCTCTAAAGAGCAGGGAGAGAAAAAAATACAGCTCTGGCTGCAAAATAGTGCAATGACAGCTGCTTTGGACTCAAAAATGAGATGTTTGAAAAGGGCATGAATAGGGCAGTACAAAAACACTTTGCTTAGCAGCACACCTGTTTTTCCTCCTGTGATAGATTCTTGCAAGATGGATTTCTTCAATTAGAGCTCGGCTTGCTTTTTTCTCTTCTTTGCATTAAGCTTTCTAATACAAAGCTAAATGCTAACACCAAAGGAATGTTATATTTTGGAGATGTTGAATACACAGAAAGCACTTACCAAATGTATAATTCTTACCTGGAGTGGTTAAGGTAACACAAAGCAAATAGTTATTATAGTGATACAGTCTGTTTTTTATTTTTTTAAATTATATAGATTAAGGGTATAAAATAATTATGAGACATAACTACATATACTTCTGAGAAAAGAAATTTGTGTCTAATTTCTAGATAAAATTCATTCTTTTTTATCCTCAATATACATCATTAGAAATATGAATTAGGCAAATTATTATACCAACTTGGAATGCCATTTTAGTTTTGGGGAAAAAAGAATTGATTTACCAAGTTTATTCTAAATCTGAATTTTTGGATATGGAAGCCCCTTCCTTCATTGCCTAGTCAAATTTGCTTGTTTGTCTTTGGATTTATCTTTTTTTCACATCTAAAGAAACAGGGAGCTATTTATTCTCTGAGTCTGAGAACAATTGGCTGGCTAGGTGGAATCTAGCTGGCAGTCCTTATCCTTGGTAAGATGAAGTGAGTCTAATGGCCAGATGGGAAGATTTTGAGGCAGTGGCCAGGAAGACAGATCAGAGTGACTTAAAATGTCAAAGCAGCATGCATCCTTGAAGTGCTGTTTTCCAAGAACATTAAAAACCAACAGTGTCAGGAAAGGAAGCAGTATTTTTCAAGCTCCATTTGACAAAGAGATCCTTTATTCCTCTGCAGGAGAAAGCTTCTGACAATGTTATTCATAATTAGCCTGCTTATTTTCAAATGATTGAGAGCAAGAAAAAAAAATGCACATCACTAAAACTAGAAGGAAATGAAAACTATTTTATTATGTTTTTTTGGTAGGAGTCACAGGAGCCTACATACGGCATGGCAGTATCAATACAAGGTATATCAATTCAAAAGCTCTTGCGTATCCTAGGGTTTTGGTAGGATCATACTGAACCTTGAGGACTGCTTTCCTCTTCACCGTTTTCTCCTTGTTTTGTGATAGCTTTAAATCTTAAAAATTAAATTTCCAGGATGTACTCAAAGAGATATTTAAAGCCATGTTTTCTAATCACCAGGGAGCCGTAATTCATCACAGTTATTATTTTTGTGTCTTACATAGAGAATTTATTTATTTAACAAGTTTTTTTTATTAGCATTGAGCAATGTATCAAATTGTATCTGATACTACTGTATCAGGTTTACTTATAAGGTTTTCTAGTTGTCCTGAATGGAGCAATTGTGATATCTTGTGACAAGTGACACAAATGGGAAGATGGGCATGGTAGAAGAAAGACACTGAGGCTAGGTTTGGTCTGCAGCAAAAGGTTCCTAGGGAATTGGATTACTTGGTCAAAAGATGAATTCAGGTGTTCAGACAAAGATAGGGGAGATATCTCAAGTAAAAAGGATCGCATATAAACCTCCTAGACATAAGAAAGGTGCTAGGGTGCTGCAGTCAGGAGCAAGGGAGGGGAAGGGGCAGGTGAGAATGGAGAGGTAAGCAGGGCTGAACCCAGACAAGCCCGGCAGGAGCTCCCGAGAATCATGGGGATCCACTTTTCAGTGGAAGTGGAAAGGTGGTAGACACAGAAATCAATGACATTTCACACGCAAATGTTCAAACCAAAATCCCCATGCTGTTCCATGAACCCACCATCTTACAACCTTATATCTTAGTTAATGGTGGTTTCACCCTGCCATTTACTTAGGTTTTATCTCTCATAAGTTACATTCAGTGTCAGCCCATCTTAGCTCAACCTTCTCTGAGCCTCCATTGGTCATAACTCGAACCTTTGCACCATCACCTCTGACTGGACATTGAAAAGGATCCAAACTCATTTTCTGCCATTGCCTTCCCAGGACTGCCACCATCCTGAACTGGTGTGTCCAAGTCATCTCGATCTACTTCTTTTTTGTCTGATTGTTCTATCAGTTCTTGAGAGTTTCATTAAAAATTACCACTATAATTAAGCATCTTCCTAGTTCTTGCTTTAGTTCTATTTTGCATACCAATTTCCAGGACACACTATTAGGTGCATTTATATATAGAATTGTAGTATTTCCTACTGTACCACGCTTATGAAAGATCTCTATTTCTAGTAGAACTTTTTTACTTAAAAGTATTGTGTGTGTGTGTGTGTGTGTGTGTGTGCGCGCCCGCGCACGTGCGGGTGCGCTCACGCTTATGTGTGCTGTTGAACAGATTGACACAAGGACACTCTACCTCCAAGCTATACAGCATCCAAGTACAGGGATACAGGCATGCGCCCCCACATGCAGCTTCATTCTGCTCTTATTCTAGGTCTACCAGCTTTCCTTTGGCTAATATTCACATTACATACCAGTTTTCCAGTCAGGAAGAAAAAAACTTTTGGGTGTTTCCAGCAAGAAGAGTTAATAATGAGAATTGGTTACATCGTTTTGGAAAGGTGAAACTGCAGAAAAGGAATACTGAGTACTGAGGAGACCCAGAGATGATAGCTAGAGGAAGCAGTCTGGGAGAGCAACAACAGCCGGAAGCTTGGGGAGGGGAGGGAAGGCGAGCCCTGTAGGGTTGGTGCATGAAGAGGATGCCCTTCAAGACAGGCGGAGTGGCCCGAGGAGGAAGTGTAGGCATGGGGGAGGAGCCTGCTCTCCTAGGCGCTCTACTCTGCCCCTGCGTGCACCGTGGCAGGCTCACGATGAGGCGGGTCCAGGGCGAGACAATGGTAGCCCATGGGTTTGCCTGCTACTGCCCACCTACCTCACACTGACCACTGTCCCAGGGGTAAAGGAAATAAGCCCGTTTCCCTTCCTCTGTGACCCTTATTGGGAAAACGAATAGGATTTTGGCTGACAGTCTGAAAAATGTAGTTCGCAGAGCAGTTTTAATAACTGAGGCATAATAAATACTTAAGTCTGATATGTGTTTTTTTCCTTTATTTCGAGCCTGTTGATATTCTTATATTTTTTAAAGCAGTGTAGTATTGTTGCATTTTTGTAAGCTGAGTTTAGCAAATTTTGTTTTTGGAGAATTTAGATTTAATCTACGTTACATATAACTACTATTACATTAATTACTAAAACTTTTAGGTTTAGATCTACTATCTTGCTATTTGATTTTCATTAGTCCTCTTTTTATTTTAATCTCTATTACTAACTTTTTGAATTGACTTTTTTATTATTGTAATTTTTCTCCTTCAGTCAGCTTGCTAGTTTCACATTCTTTTGCTTTTCTTTTTTGGTGGCTATTCTAGGGTTTAAAGCATGAATATTTTACATATGAAAGGCTAACATAAATTTGAATTTCTCCTCCCCTTCCCAACCCATAGGTCAGGCATTTATCAACCCTTATTGTATCTCTACCTCTGTATTTCAGTTTTCATCTCCTGTTTCCTCCCCTTCATCCTCTGTATTTATCAAAAGCTCTGCCCAGTTGCTCAGCCCTTCAGAAACCTCCTCCCACCTAAGACCTCAGTCTCCAAGGAGAAAGTGGTTCCAACTATCAAGCCAACTTTTCGACTCTCTTCCACTGCGAAGTATGCCCCTATAATTTCCTACTGCCTTTTTGACTCTCCAAGGTCTCCAAAAGGTTTTTTTTTTTAAATTCTGCCTCTCTAGTTCTCAGCAGGAGGACTGTTTTGAATTACCCAGTCTATCACAGTAGAATGTGAAACCTTTTTAACAGTCTGTTCTCCTTCGAGAACAATATAAGTCAGATCCTATTCCTCAGCTAAAAATCTTCCAGTGCATTCTCACCTCATTCGGAGGAAAAGTCAAAGTTCTCCCCCACTCCTCTCTAATATCATCTCCTCCTGCTCTCTGACTTCTCTTCAGCTGCACTGGTTTCCTTGCTGTTTCTCACACCTGACAGACTTGTCCCCCTTCAGCTCTTTGAATTTGTTCTTTCCTTTACCTAGGCTCAGGTATGTTTCTCACTTATCTACTTGGTTCGGCCCCTATCCCTCTTCAAATATGTGCTCAAATATTGCTTTCTCAGTGAGATTTTTACCTAAGGATTCTAGTTAAATTGAATTGCTTAGCCATTACCTATCCTCTTATTTTCTTCCTTAGAAATTATTAATTTGAATATAGTCTACAGCTAATTTGTTCTTGTTATTTCTCATCTGTTTCTATCCATCAGAATATAAATTCCAGCCAGGTGCAATGGTGTATACCTGAAATCCCAGTACTGGACCATTGAAACAGGAGAATGGTAGGATAGAAGGAATAAAATTTAGGCAGAAAGGAGACATTGGGAGGGAAGGGAAAGATATAGTTTTAAAATCTGGAGAGTTCTAGCTGACCTCACCCTATAGGGTGTGCTCAAAATCTTAGGAGAAAAGTCTAAGTGGGCCACACCTTTTTAATCCCCTGAATCCCAGCCCCCATCAGACATTCAGGGCAAAGGTCAGACCCATCTTGAAACACCCATCTTGAAACCTGAGGAAGAGGAGGGCCCAATTTGGACCGCCTACCTGTCGTCCACCAATACCTGAAGAAGGAGGAGGTCCAGACTTCTTCTGTGCCCACCTCTCTTGAAAGCGTATAAAAGAAGGAGTAATAGCACGCCCCCGCCCCCGGTCTCTTTGGACCTGGGAAGCGCATCTGGATGGGAAGATGTCCGCTCACCTGTTTTTCTCCCCCATCCCCTTATTTTCCTAAATAAATTCCTACTTTTTGTTCCTGACTGGCACATGTTAAAATTCTTTTTTTCACGGAAGCCAAGGACCCACGAGTGGGACCGGGTTATCCCATGCCAGCACATGCTAACTTAGACTTTGTTTCGACTTACAAAAATAAATGGGTTGGAGGTGGGGCTCAGAGGTGGGGCTCTGACTGAACCTTGGGTTCAGTCTCCAGTACCATAAAAAAGTTGAAAAGTGACACAGATTCTTCCTTTTTTTATTATTTCAACATGTATCCCCAGGATGTAGAATGCTGCCTAGCATACAGTAGGTGCTCAATATTTTTAAAATGAAGAAATGAATAAAGAAGTTAGCAGTAGGGGAAGAGTTTTGAATCTAGATCTGAGAGATATGAAGTTAGCAGAATGAACAGTTCTGTGGGTTAATTGGTCTGAGATGAGGATGCTGGGGGAGCCTAGGGTGACAATCACACTTTTGGCTTGGTGATACCACCCTCTGTGGTCTCAGGCTACTAGTCACTTAAAGCAATAACACTATTAATGATGTTCTTCAAGATACTACAAACGATGTCATAGGCGGAATCTGTCCTAAGGGAACCTACACTGAATTCAGATAAAATTTCTAAATGCTAATTAAGTGACAGAAATGGTAAGTGCTATTTATGTTGCAAGGAGGAAGAGATTTTCGTGGTTTGAGACTTTGACAAAGGTCATAGAGAAGAAATAACTTGTCATATGCTCAGTAACAGTTGGATATGATTGGGCTATATGAGAAACTTGGTCTTTCAGCATGGGAGAAAGCAGAAATATTTGGAGATAAAAATGGGTTAAATGCAATAGATTAAAAAAATAGTAACAGTTGGAAACGGGTATGCTGGATTAGCATATTTGTGGAAGTGAAGATTCTTAAATTTGCTTATAAGAAAGATGAATATATCAACTTAAAGTGACATAATTTGCAATTTACTCAGCATGCTTATTTAATAGAAATGAAAGATGAAGCTGGAGAATATCTGATAGACAAACATATGGTTCACTGAATCTATTTTAAAACACAGACATTTAAAAATATGATATAATGTTTGATATAAATTTATGCAATTATCCAATCCAGTCAATACTATATTCCTCATATTATAATATTATGCCTTATTTATTTATGTATTTTTGTGGTACTATAGATTGAATCCAGAGGAACTTTACCTTTGAGCTACATCTCCTAGCCCTTTTAATGTTTTTGTTTTGATATAGGGTCTCATTAGGTTGCTAAGAGTCTTGCTATGTTGCTGAGGCTGTCCTCAAATGATTCTCCTGTCTCAGCCTCCCAACTACTTAGATTACAGATATGTACCACGACACCCAGCTGTGTACCATTTTTTAAAAGTGGCAAATACAATTCCGCAGAGATAAGACACACAATGTTAGTTCCTTGGAAACTGATTTCTTCTCTACAACCCTTGCTGCATTTCTGAAAGCTATTTGTTTAACGTGGGAAACCAAATAGGGAACACACATCCTGGAGAAATATGTATTCAAGTCCTAGGTCAAAACACCTGTCAAGTTGATTGAAACAAATAGAGTAAAAAAAACAAAAAGTATCCTATGTAAAGATTGAAGTTGAAATGTAAAAATCTGATGCAAGCTATTAAACTCCTTTGGAACATTTAAGGTAGTCTTGTGGAATCAAATGAACTACCTTCCTTTACTTGCTCTGATGCCCCATTCCCTTTGGGGTGTCTGGAGATCAGGCTCTGCCTTCGCCAGTGCTCTTATGACTAAACATGACACATAAATGTCAACAATCTCAGGCAAGTAATTAATCTCTCCCTCTCTCTTTTTTTCCCTTGTGGGCTGAGGCTATAACCCAGGTGCAGCCTGAACATGTGCTGTACCAGTGAGCTGCATCCTCAGCCACAGTCATCCTCATCCTCAGTTTCCTAAAGTGACAAATCAAAAACTTGAAGAAGACACTGCTATATCACTTCCAAATCTAACATTGCATGCTTTATCTGAACCTGTCTCTGGGACCTTACTTCATCGGGGTCTTTGGCAGCTGCATCAGAAAAGGACTAGAATATGACCCAAGATTATCTTAACACCAGAGCAATATTTGTAGAAGAATGTATTCAGTAAAACAAACAACTAAAATTGACATATCTGTATTCACTGCTGAGGTGCACACGTAATGAGAATCTTGATCCTGTAATTGCCACCACAAGCCCTCTTTAGCTGGGTGCTGTCCCTGAGGAGAAGTGTGTTATCTAAGTGAGTTTTCTCTGTTTCATGCATTTCCAGAGCAGAAGGAGGGGTGAAGACCCTGCCTGGAGCTGTCTTGCAGGACAGAGGGAAGAAACATGTCTACCTTATGGAAGCAGGTACCTGGATTTAGCTCCCACAGTAACCCTGGCATCTGGAAGTGCAGGGTCTTTACCTTCAAGCTGTTACAGTTGTCACTGCTGACTGTTATTTATATGAGGTGACAAAGACAGATGCAGTAGGACTGGAGCCTTTAATAAATTTATCATTTTATTGAGTGCTGCAGAACATAACTGCTGGTTATAGCAATGTTCAGTAATTCACTTTCAGATAATTGGTTCACATGAGAATGTATATTGCTTATCAATATAGATTAAGTGATTTACACATGCGGGCTTTCTTTCTTTTTGTATGGGGAAAGAGCTTAGTGATGAGGAGAGGGAATAGGGTTTGGAGACAGGCTAGGGTTCAAATTTCAGTTCTAATGTTTGCTAAATGCATGATCTGTAAGTAATTACCAAAACACTGTAAGACTTAGTTTCCTGTTCTAAAAGTGAGGATAATAAATCCTTACTTGAAGTTGTGCTGTGGGTGAACAAAATACAGTGAGTCGAATTCATTTCATAGTTCCTGACACGGTAGATCCTGAATGTCACTGTTCAGTGATTAGGACTGGCTTTCCTTCTAACTGCTGAGAAGGTAGGCTGGCTGCTCAATGTTTTTAGTTCCCAAAAGTTGTGGAATATAAAACATGGCAGCAGCGGCAGTGTGGGGCTTCTCTTCCTTTCCCTCCTCTGTCAAACTCAACCTCTTTTCCTTTGAGAATTGTGCATCAGAGCTAGGTTATGGAACTATGGCAACGCTTCATTCCAATTTAATTCAGTACACATCTCTCCTGTTTACTGTGTGCTAGGGACCATGTGAACAATCAAAACAAAATCCTTTCCCGTAAGTAACTCCCATGTGAGCAGGGTAGGTATGACAGAGGCTCTAAGTCCTTGTATAGCCAGCAAGTTTTGTTTTGTTTTCAGCATGCATGTGTAATGCCATATGTGGGTGCAGAAATAAGCAGTAATAACAATGGAAATTTAATAGTTTGACACTGAGAATAAATAAGAGAAAATCTTTGAACCCCAATTGTCTTGATCAATATCAAAGGCGTAGTAGACATGAAAAAAACTTGATCAATAATGCTGAACTACCAAGAAACTAAAATGTGTGCGATTTTTTTTTTTTTTTCTCCTTGACATGTCATGTATTTTGCAAGGACTAGTACTTATTCTAAGACACTTGTCGCTGGACATAGTGGCACATGCTTATCATCCCAGGCATGTGGGAAGCAGAAGGCCAGCCTCAGCAACTTATCTAGATCCTATTTCAAAATTAAAAGAGAATTAAAACAAAAAAAGAGTTGGGGATGTAGATTCAAGGTAGGATGCCCCTAGGCACAAAAAAAAAATACTTCACAAATTTGATTTTTTTAGATGCCCATAAAAATGTTATTTTGTCAATTGTAACAGAAAGAAAAATATGAGCATAGATACAAATTATTATGTTTTTATGGTGGGTAAACAAGAACATTCTTGCCTGATGATTTATTTGATTTTTTTTCTATTCTTTTCTCACAAAAAAAGAATCAGATAAAGGAGTAGACATTAATACGGATGTGAATTGCTATTATAGTAAAGGAAAAGTGGCAGACATTTTTAGATCAGAAAAAAATGAATTACACATTAATGAGTGAGGGAATGGGGAAAGGGAATGGGAAAAATGGCAAAGGAACTAAAATCTCTAAAACTGAAGTTATAAAAGTGTGGAGAGCCATTTTTTGATAGAATAAATGTTAGGCTATATCTTTAACAATGACAATATAATTTTTAAAATGGAGACTTTAAAGTTATTCACTTAAATTATTGCCTCTTTCTCCCATTTTTTTTTTTCCCCACATGAAGAGACTGCCCAGGTACAATGGTTCATATAATTACAGCAAATACAGACCAAAGAAAAAAGTTTAGAATTGAGGAAAGCAAGTTAGCACCTGGCTTCGGAGCTCTGGGTGATCAATCATCTTGAAAAACTGACTTGGTTGTACTTATACAGAATAAATAGCCCTAAATGGCAAAACAAATGAAACTAAAACAGACTTTGAATTGGAAGAGAGCTGGTTTTAGATTCTAGCTCTATCTTTTCACATATTTGTGATTCTTGTAAGTAACATTTTTCTTTGAGGTTTAGTTCTATTTTCTGTCTGTGTCAAAGTTTGACTTTTAAATGAGATGGAGAATAAAGTATGTGGAAGATATGTGGTACTCCGTCAGTGGAGGTTCATTATTTTTCTCCCTAAGACTAGCACTAAGGAGGCTCTTAATAAGTATCTGAATACTTACTTAAATTGAATACATACTTCTTGGGAAGGGTATGAAGATGTACTAGCAAATATATAGCAATGACAATAGCATCAGTAGCAATACAAAGCTGGATGCATGAAAGCATCAATAGTTTTTGGTTCCTATTTTCCCCCATTCATAAAATAATGGGGAGAGTACTAGATAATAATAGGTAAATAATAATAACAGATAAATGGTAATAACATAATAAAAATAATATATAATAATATAACAAATATATAATAAAAATAGCACCATATGTCCTTTAATGTATCTTTTTGGCTTTCAGAATTCTTAGATTTAGTAGATTCTGATTTTCTTCACAAGAAAGTGTAGCTTTTGTGTACTTTTATAAAGAAAAATAACCAGTTTCAATAGAGCACTCTATCTGGCTGTACATCAAAGGGGGACTCCAAATGCTTCACAAAAACTGATTTTCTGTTTTTTCAAAAAAACAACAACAAAAACCCTTCTTCCATTATTCTTCTTGTGAAAGCAAGGAATCAAGAAAAGTTGAGAGAAAATGAATGGTACCAAAATCTAAGGACATTGAGACAGAGGAAGAAAGAAGATTGAGTGATAATTACAATAACAGATGGAACCAACAGAGAAAATGTTATCAGAGTCACATTGAAGGCAGAAAGAAAGTGCCTAGATGTGAATGAATGTCTGAAAATAAAAGGCCAATACATTACAGCATGGTAGAAGAGAGGAAGAAATGGTCAAAGGAAGATAGAAAGCAAGAAAAAATATAAGCTGTGTTTTCTAACAAGAAGAAAAAAATAGAAAAGACAAAGAAGAGGAAAAAGGGCAGGTAAACAGCAGAAACATATCTTTTGAACTTGGCTATCATTTGTTGAATTAAATTCTATTATTAATGTATTTTTTCTATGAGATTTGTATATGTATGACCTATTCTTCCCAAGAAGTCATCATCAGTGATGAAGACACAGAAAGAAGTAGGCAGATAGAGCTGGAGGGCCATGGTGGAAAAACTTCATTTCCTGAGAGGTAACAGATGCTAACTTCCAAAATTCCTGAAAAGACCAGACCTCCCAAATACAAGTGATAACGAGATTAGAGATCAGAGGCTTCCTGAGAGTGACCAGAGCTTCACAAGATTCCAGTTGTTCCTGCTGATCAACAATCCCAGGAGATTTCAGGAAATCAGCGTCAGGAAACAGCGTCTAGAAGCCCAACCTAGAGAAGGAGACTCAAGGAAGAACACTATGCAAATACACTCTGCAAATCCCAGAAAACTGCTTCTGAAACCCCAACTTAAGGAGGACTCAGAGAAGTATATGAACCCCTAGAGCAGCCCCTGTGAAGGGCTACCCACTCTGGGAGCCCCACCCTTGGGAGCTTCTCTCTCTCACAGGTTGCACTGGCCTGAGAGAAAGTGGTGTGTAACTGCCAGCACTCAGCCCAGGCAACTCCTGGGTAGTGACCAGAAGACACCTGCTGGACATCAAGGCTGACGGAGGCCCCTAGGGAGCCTGCAACTCTCTTCAGTAGATCTCATGGATACTGGGAGAAAACAGTTTGCAACTGATGGCACATGGCTTGGGCTATTCCTAAGTAGTGTCCAGAAGGCAACTGCCAGACTCCAGGGTCCCTATTGTCCGTGAGGGTGTTCTGCCTCTTTTTCCCTTCCATGCTCTCTTTACAGTAAACTCCCTGCTCCTTGTCTGCAAGTGTCATTCTTCTCACTTCGTAGACAAGAACCTCAGTAAGGAAAATATCCATTTCAGTAAGATTGGTCTCTTCTTTCTGTTTGTTTTGTGGTACTGGGGATTAAACTCAAGAGTGTTCTACCTTTGAGCTACCCTCCCAACCCTATATATATATATATTTTTTTTATTTTGAAATGGTCTCACTGAGTTGCTGAGGGCCTCACTCAATTGCAGATGCTGGCCTTGAATCCAGGATCCTACTCTCAGCCTCCCCAGTACTGGTATTACAGATGTGCACGTCTACACCTGGCTGTTGTTTGAATGCTGGGAATGGAAGGAAGTTAAGCACATGCTCTACCACTGAGCTATACTGACACCCCCACATTGGTTCACTTCTAACTTACCTAAATACAGCTAATATAAAACAGAAACATGAAGGTAGATATCATGGGAAGAGACAGTAATGTTTTTTAGGGGCCAAATTAAGTTGCAGTGTAACAAAGGGTGGCTTTTAGACAGGAAAACACAAAGATTGCTGTACTTGTTTGGTTTGAAATTTTAGAAGATAAACTCTACTAGGGAAAGATAAGTAGCTTTCTCAGGATAGCAATACCACATTAAAATTTTATATCACTTGAGAATGTACAAATACCATACTTGTGATTCTCTAAAAAACAAATTTAAACCCAAAGCATACAGTAAATGATAAAATTAAAATCACATGTCTCCCCAAATAGCTTGCTATTCTTTTTTTTTTTTTTTTTTTTTTGCAGTACTGGGGGTTGAACTCTGGGGCATTCTACCTCCGAGCTATACCCCCAGCCCTATTTTTTATTCCTTATTTTGAAACCGGGTCTCACTAAGTTGCGGAGTGCCTCACTTAGGTAGCTGAGGCTGGCCGTGAACCGGGATCCTCCGGTCTCAGCCTCCCGAATGCTGGGATTACAAGCGTGCGCCACCACGCCCGGCTTCAGCTTGCTATTCTTTATGTGAGAATTTTCTTTAAAAAATATGAATTAAGTAATAATATGTTATTCTTTTAAGCTTAGCAGAAACAAAATTCCTTTAAATTACCTCTATCTTCTGGGTTACAAGTTGGTCCCTTATCTTTAGATTGCTAAGAACTTTCTATGTCTTCTTAAAGAATCTCTTTCCAGAATTCACTTGAGATATTTCTAATCCAGTCACCAGATTCTAAATGTGCAATGCCCAGGTCAGAGGCACATGATTTCTGGAAGCCTAGAGTGATGATATGTAAGATATAATCTAAGAACATTAATTTGGCAGCTGTGTGTGTAGGATGGATTAGTGTCTGAAAATTTTTACTACACTTTAAAATTCTGAATTAGGTCCAATTTTTGTTTTAACATTTGACTCTTGTTTTGGGGGGATTTGGGGCCTCACTCCTTTTTCAAGCTTAAGAAATGAATCTGTACTTAACTTCAGGTGATGTCTGTGCCTGAATTCTTTCTATGGTAGTTGGATTAACTGTGAGTGAATATCACAGTCTTCCCAGTAGTGAGCATCACACATCTTTGTCTCCAGGCCTGGGTGGCAGTAGCTGTCCCAATACTGATTAAAGAAATTAGTATTCTAGACAGTGGCCTAAGCATGAGAGAGAAAGTGAGGTGAAGAGAATAAAATATATATAGGAAAAATGACAAAGAAAGGAAGACAGGATGAAGGATGAGAGAGATGAGAAATCATTTAATGGCTCAATTGTTACTATCATTAATCCACTTTTCCAAATGTTTCTATGATTATTTTTTGCCTGAAAATGATGATGCCAACTATGAAAACTCTTATAACTTGATTTTTTAATTTTAAAAGTTCAGTATCTTTCCATAGACTATTTTTGAAGAAGTAGTACTCTGGGTATTTAATTTTCTTGGAATACCGATAGTGTTCTCTCTGAGTTTGGAAAAGAGTAGAGGTGCCAGCTATTTTTGATCTTTGGCCTTTGCTCTATCCAGTTGTTCACAACTCCCCTGGTCAACTATTGAACAATCTCTGTTCTCCACATTCACAACAGGGCACAAGGACTTTAAAGTCATCTACTTGTAAGGCCAAGAACATTTATATAATGGACATTATATTTAAAGAGTTTTCAGAGTTTTCCTTGTTTGTCTCTTAAGAAAGACAAACAAAGAAAAAGAAAGTAAAAAGATATTTTAGTACAATGAGAGAGAAAAGGGAAAGACTAAACAGTTTGTTTTTTTTCTTAGGACCTAAAAGAGTCCTGGGATTTAGTAGGTTTTCAATATATATTGAAATAAACAATGCATTAGGAATTAACTCTGAGAAGTGGAAAAAAGTTAGCAAGGCTTCGAGAAATACCCTACGTGAAATAGAGAAAATAAACTCATAAAACCTCTCTTTGTTGGTAAATAAGTTGGCAAGTAAAAACATACTAAATTGATTTATATAAAATGTGGAAAAAGTCATTCCTCTGCTCAAAACCACCTACTGGGCAGTTTTGCTCAGTGTTAAAGGTTAAGTCCTTGTATTGGCTCCAATGGGTCACCCCACTCTCGCCTCCCGGACCTTGCTTGCCTTTCCTACCCAGCTCACTCTGTTCTGGGTACGGTGACCTCCTGGTGTATGTGCCTGCTCCAGCTCTGCGTGCTTGCTCCTGCCTTCCCCTCAGAGGGCCTCAGAGCTGGCTCTCTCACCTCTTTTGGATGTGAATGTAGGATTGAGACCTTGGTGAAGCTTTGCTTAGCCACCTGTTGAATATCCAACACTTCTCACCAGGCACGTGCTATTCCCTAGGCTGCTTTATTTCCTCCAAGGCACTGAACTTGCTATGACCATGTTTTAACTTCATAATATGTAACATTGAACTTTTATAGTAATACCCTAGTTGAGTTAAAAAAAAGAGTCAGTTTTATTTTTATTTTTTTGAGGTACTGGGGATTGAACCCAGGGACATTCTGCCTCTGAGTTACACCCCCAGCCCTATTTTATTTTTTTGAAACGGTCTTAGTTGTGGAGGGCCTCCCTAAGCAGCTGAGGCTGACCACAAACCTTCGATCCTCCTATCTCAGTCTTCCAAGCACTGGGGTTACAAGCGTGCGCCACCACGCCCCGCTTTGAGTCAGTTTTATATATTCATTTAGTTTGGGTGTATAGTTGATGATTGTTTTAATGTGCATATTTGTGTAGCTACCACCACAATGAAGATAGAGAATTTTCCTTTACTACACATATTCCTTTTTCAATCTTACCTCACTCCAACACTCAGCAATCATTGATCAGCTTCCAAACACTATAGTTTCGTCTTTTTTAGAATTTGATATGAATAGAAAGTGTGTGTGTATGTGTGTGTGTGTGTGTGTGTGTGTGTGTGTGTGTGTGTGTGTTTGGCTTCTTTGACTCAGCAAAATGCTTTTGAAATCTGCGACTTTTTTAGTGTATCTGTAATTCTTTTCAATGCTGGGGAGTATTCTATTCTATGGTTAATTCCACAATTTGTTTACCTCTTAAAATATTTTTAATTGATATATATGTCTACCTATTTATGAGATAGTATATAATAATTTGACACATATTTACTATATGTAATGAAAAATCGGGGTAATTAGTATTTCTCTCTCCTCAAACACTTATTATTTCTGTAGGCTGGGGACCTTTGGGCACTTCTGGTAATTTGAAATATACATTGTCGTAGACTACAATTACCTTACTGTGCTTTAGAACACCAGAACATTTTTTTCCATCTAATGCTGTTTTGGTATTCATTATTTAGCCCCCGCCCCCTGCAATATTCCATTGTGTAGCTTTACCACATTTTCCTTATTCTTTCATTCAGCGATGAGCTTCACCTTGGTTGATCCCATATCTTGGCTATTGTGACTATTACTGCAATAATCACAGGAGTGCAGGGGTCTCTTCTACATACTCATTTCATCCTTTGGATACATAGACCCAGGAGTAGGGTTGCTGGGTCAAACGGTAACTATTTCTAGTCTCTGCAGAAGCAGCTACTATTCCAGGGCCCAGGGCAATAGATGGACATGTACTGAGGCTTCACAGAGGCCAGCCCCAGTGGTGCTGCGGCCTCTGACAGTGTCAGACATGAGCTCAGGTGGCACACAGACAAGAACCACTGGAGTCGAGGCCTCTGGCAGTGGCGGGTGCAATGCACGGTGCTGGAGACCTTTAGGTCTGGAGAGGTGGCTGTTGGTGTTGCCTGGGCCTCTGGCAGTGGCAGCTGTGACACCCAAGCCCCTGCAGGATGGACTCTTGCAGGCATCCTGTTCCAGGATGGCAGCAGGCTGTAGCAGCCTGTTCTCTGGGGATGGGTGGTGCCCAATAGGAATTCTTTCTCTGGAATGAAACATTTGCATAGACCCCAGGCAATCCCCACAACTTAGCATCTAAGCCTATGAAGACTTGGAACTCTGCAGTCCTTAGGATCCCTGGCCTGCAGCTCTGACGGGAACCACTGCAGCTTTCTTGCTTCTCATTGCCTGCCAACGTAGAATCCCCCAGGGTGCTCACTGCAGTGTCACTTAGGACTCCTATCCCTTCCTTGCTAAGTTTCTGTGTACTTCCTCAATTGTTCTTCTCAAAATTCAGTTGTTTGTTGCCCTGTTTCTTCTCTGGAGGAGCTGGGAGGTGAGCACCCTATTATGTCATGTTGGATCCTTCCCAATGTTTATCCTTCTCTTGATGGATGTTTGTGCGGTTTCTGATGTGGGCCATGGTGAATCAGGCTGCTGGAAAATATGTGTACAAGTCTTTAAAGTCTTTCATTTCTCACAAGTAAATACTGAATCATGGGACTGCTGAGTGATATTAGGAAGCGATATACTAACTTTACAAGAAGCTACCAAAGTGCATTCCTAAATAACTGTCTCATCTTGCTCTCTTCCAGTCTTTTTCTGTCCTTGCTATCATTAGTATTACTGGTGTTTTAATTTTACTCATTCATGTATGTCTGTGATGTTATCTAATTTGTATTTTTCTAATGGCTAATGAAATAAACATTTTTCATATACTTGTATGAAGTTTGTGTACTTAGGTAAAATATATGTTAAATATTTTATCCATTATATTTTTAGTTTACTATTATTATTAGTGTATTTTGAGAGTTTCCTTTTTATCCTAGATACAAGTCATTTATCAGTAAGTTGCTTGCAAATATTTTTTTCCTATTTCATGATATATCTTTTTAGCAATATGTTGCAGTATTCTTTGGTGTGGCTTTCAATTTTTCTTCTGCTTGGTGTTTGTAAGTATGAAGAACTTCTGGACTTACAGTTTTTATCAATTTGTAAAATGTTGAGTAATTATTTTTTCAAATGATTTTTCTGTCACCCTTCTGTCTTTTCTCTCTCTTCCTAGATTGCCAGATATACACATATAAGACTGTTAGATGGTGTCCTCTATCTTCTTGAGGATCTGTTTTTTTTCTTCTTAACCCTTTTATGTATGACTTTATCATATTGTTTTAAAATTTTCATGTCTTCTATGTTTAATCTATCGATTCCATCTGACATATCAATTATTTTAGATTTTATAATTTATTTTCTTTATGAGTTTAGAGTCTTTTGAACCTTATATATATATATTTCTTACTTTCATCTTGTCTTTTACATTCCAGAAAATATTTGTAAGATTTATAATAGACACTTAAAGTCCTTTTCTGATAATTCCATCACCTCTGTCATTTAAAGATTTTTTTTTATTCTTTATTGATTTATTCTTTTTCAGGTTATAAGTCATGTTTTCAGCTTCTTTATGCTTGGTAATTTTGACTGACCAATTGATCTTGTAAATTTCACATTATTGATCATTGGGTTTTCCTGCATTGATTTAAGTTTGGACCTTGTCCTGGCACACTGCTGGTGACAGACTTCAGAGTGGCCCCCATGACCTCTGCCTCCTGTTGTCTTTGCCCTGTATAATCCCCTCTCCTTGAGGGCCCCTAATCAATAGAATGTGGTAAAGGTAAAATGATGTCGCTCTCTTGATTAGGTTTAGCTATATGCAGAGGTGATTGGATACCACTCCATCATATCAGTCTAAAATTGGAGGTTTTCCTTGTAAGTATGATAAGGAAAGTGGCCATGTTGGGGCAAGGAGTTGAGGGCTAAACCTCAGACCTGAGGTGGCCTCTAGCTGACTGCAAGCTTGAAATAGGGCCCTCAACAACCACAAGAATCTGTTAGTTCTGCAAATAACCTGCATGAGCTTGGATGCAGATTCTGCCCCTGGTGAGTCTTGAAATGATGCTGCAACTGGCTGACATCTTGATTGAAACTTGATTTAAGCCGACAAATTTGTGTTAATTTTTATACAATTATGGAAAATGAAATACACACACAGTTAAGTTACTTTTGCTACAGTTTGATCCTTTGGAGACTTGCTTTTAAGCTTTATATGATGAGTCAGGAACAGTCTTCATGTATAACGTATATTCTATTAACATGTGACCCTCTTAGCCAGGCATGGTGGTGCACAACTGTGCTTGGGATACTAAGGAGAATTGTAGGTTTGAGGGCAGTCTCAGCAACTTAGAGAGATTCTCAGAGACTTAGTGAGACCATATTTCAAAATAAAAAATGAAATAGGGCTGATGGTGTGTAGATCACAGGTAGAATGTCCCTGGGTTCAATTCCCAGTAAAACACACACACACACACACACACACACACACACACACACACACACACACAAATAAAATAAAAAGATAGGACTCTTTTGAGGTCTCTTTTGAATGCACTGTATACTAAAATGTTTCTTCATTCTCCCTGGTGGGTACACAAACCATTCCCAGCCTGTAGGAGTTGTAGAAGTTGTGTGGCCTATTTCATTCACCTGATCAGTTTTGTGGAATTTCACCTCACAATGGCGCAGAATGGTACTCTGCCAAAGACTTGTGAGAATCCTTCTGAGATCTTGAGCTCTTCCTCTGTACAGTCCCTCTCAGGTGAGGTACTCTGCCTGGCAAATTCTAGTCATCCTTTGAATTCTTTTATCTGTCTTTCAATTCAGTGATCTGCCAAGCTCTTTTTGTTGCATCCTAGAAACTGTCTCCAGACAGTAAGCTGGGGCAACTCTACGTCTCACTGTTTCCATTCTCTGAAATATCACAGTCCTGGACTGTCTGATGTCCAATGTGTGAAAAACATGCTTCTAAATACTTTTTGTTTTCTTTTCACTGATTCTTTGGCTTTGGCAGGAGAGTGATTCCCAAAGCAGTTAATATTTCCCGGGCTCAAGCAGAAGTCCTCGTATCTGTCACTATACTGGAATACATATGTCATGAGGGCTGAGAATTTGCCTGCTAGAACTTGAGTGCCTGGAGTATTGAATGTGGACAGGTAAACACATGCACAATAAATAATTTGCATGAGTGAGTTTAGTCATATCATTCTCAGTGCCCATAGAGTGCATTTTTTATTTTTGGATTTGCTTTCCCAACCCTTAGAGATGTGGGTTTGCTTCTCTTGCTGCTTCATCTAGTGCATTTCATAGAGCCTTTCATGTTAAATCTTTTCTGCTTCTTGAAATTAATTTGCTCATTAATTCGAACAACATACATTGAAAAGTTCGTGTATCTCAAGTACTCTTATATTCCAGAAATAAAAACATGCTGTTTAATCTTTCCCTTTTTCTGTCATTAACCTAACCTCTTAACTTTTTTTTCATATTTGTCTTTTTTCTTAAGTCTTAGAGGAGTACAAGAAGACACAGAATTAAAATAAAATAAATTACTTTTGAAATGTTCTAATTTTAAATCTTCTGAATCTGAAGTATATTTTTCCATAAAAATATACTGTACATGTGTTATTCACACCTTTCTTCACAAGACATTTGGTAGTTCACTGTATTATCTTGTACTCTTAGTGTTTCTGTTTAGAAAGTGTGGTAAAAGTTTACACTTTAGAGTCTCTAAAAACTAGGTGAAACTGAGTTCCTGCAGATAATCAGATTGATGTAGCTCAATTTCTCTAACAATAACATTTATATATACTTTGTAATTCTGTGGCTATAATTTACCTTAGTTTGCTAAAACTATTTCAATTCATGTTTCTAGAGATTAAAAATTAATTTTTATAATCTTGCTATTTAAGAAACACATTTCTAAATTTTCTATGTTGTCCCTTTTTAGTTCCAGTAAGATAGAAGCCATTTTAAATACTTTTGTTGGTACAATGAAATTGTACATCGTAGTGAGATTCAAACTGATACAAACATTGTGTGCTACACACAATGCTTGGTCTATTTCCCTCCAAATACCTGCACCCTCTCCCCAATACATGTTAGTGAGAGTGGGAGTGAAACCTTCTATGGACATAGCCTAATTTGAGCTGTTCCATTCCTCAATTCTTGCTTTTTTCCTCCCTACCTCCTTCCCCTCAATTCCCTTCATCTATTTTACTGTTTTTTCCCCCTCCTCATTTGACTAAAGTCCCATTTGCTTCCTATTTTTGTTCTAGTTTTCACATATAAAAAAATATAACCTTTGACTTTCTGAGACTGGCTTATTTATCTTAGCATAATGTTCTTTAGTTCCATCAATTCTGAAAATGACATAATTTTGTTCTTTATGGCTGAGTAAAATTCCATTGTGTGTATATGCCAGAGCAGAAAACATTTTTTGTTTGTTGATATAATCCTAGAATGGGCACATTCTATGTCTTCAATAATTTTTTTGCTACATAAGTAAACACTTGATTATAAATGATGCTGAAATACGAATATATTAGTGATAATATAGTTTTGCAAATTGATGATATAAAGAGAGTCCTTTATCAAAACATTAAATTGTAAAGATACACACAATTTCAAAGGTAACTCTAGGGACTGGGGTATAACTCAGTGGTGCAGTGCTTGCCTATCAGACGACAAGTCTTGGGGTCAATTCCTACCCCCCCCCCCGCAAAAAAGAGATAACTCTAATTAAAGTAGAATAATGAATAATGACCACCTAAGATTGGCAATAGGGACAGGGAGTGGAAAACTGATGGTTGGATGTGATTAGTTCATGCTCTATGTATGGAATTATCACACCAAGCTCCTATCTCTCTCTCTCTCTCTCTCTCTCTCTCTCTCTCTCTCTCTCTCTCTCTCTCTCTCTCTCTCATATCTATCTATCATCTATCACCTATCTATATAAATTCCATGGTTTAAACCACAAGGAAACCTTCAGCATATAATATTTTTTGTTGTTGCTTCACTTTGTTTTTCAGTGGAATGACTTGGTTAGGGGAAGAAGCGTCTCTTTTGGCTCTTGGAGGTTCAACTTCCTTGAGAATTTTCATAACCTCTTAGCACCATCCTAGACCAAAGCATGCTCCTCCTCCCACTCTCTAACAAGCCCAGTTCCCCATGTGCTTTGCCCTGGCTTGCTAAAGATTCTTGAGGAGGAATATTTTTCTTATTAGAGTCACTTTAAGATGTGCATCCAGCCTCTTCTTGAACACAGGTAACTTTGGCTGACCTAAAGTACCTTGAAAATGGTATGGTGAGTCAAAATCTGAGTATAGCTAGTTATCTTCTCACATTTTCAAACTTGTCACTGATGTAATATATTTTCTTCTTGATTAATTTCTGAAGGGTCTCCTTTTGGTAGAAGTTCTTCTAGCTGTTGTTGGCTATTGAGTTTGGCTACAGTGAACCATGATGCTGTCTTCTCTAGCAAGTGTACCTTCAGGTTGTTTATGAGTAAAATGATATCCTGCACTTATTTCTTACCCTTAAGGGATGGATAAGTAAGGGATATATGTTTTTTTTCCCCTCAAAACTCACTTTTTTCTAGTGTTATCAAAGACAAATCTATAAAAAACAATATTAAGATAAATGAAGACTCTAAGTAAACATACAATAAGGTTTCCAATCTTTTGTTTTACATTTTTACTTAACATCTTTAAGTTATACTGCTACCTCTTGGATATTTTTAAAAAATAAGAACTCATACATCAAGTATGTAAAGTTTGATGATAAGTCAGATAGTTTCTGGAGTGATCTTTCACTCTGTGAATGTTTATAATAATGAATGAAAACATGATTTTTGCTGTAGATTCAAATGCTATCCAAGGAGAAAGAACCCATATTCATTCACACAGACACTATCACTGTCTTTAGATGAAAATCAAATATTGTAGTTTATTTATTGGTAAGCATAGTTTGCTCTGGTCTTCAAAATAAGTCATAAAATTTCATGAAGTATAAAAAGTAATAGCTTCCAAGGGATTTTTGTTTTGAGAATGAAAAGAAAGTAAATAATTGAATGAAAAGAATAATTCCATATCTTTTAGATTAGATTTGAGGAAATAAAAATGGAGTTATTTTATATAATATTAATGCTATTTTATATGAAGAAGTGAACAAAATGATTCTATATATTGGCTTCAGTAGAAAGTATATAAGACTGTGACTGTAATACAAAGAGAATTTTATTATCATCTGACTTGTGGAATTAGTGTTTCCTACTTATACTTTTAAATTTACTTTCTAATCTGTTATTTGTTACAGATAAAGCTCTTTTTTCTTGATTTTATCATAGTCTTATGTAATACAGTATCTCAATAACATAGGTAATGACTGAATGTATAATTTCTTTTTAACTTTGTGATTAGTTGTACAAAGTTTTGTATGTATACAACTAGTTTAACAGGTAAGCTATCTGAAATTTTTTTCTTTTTGGTGAATGGCATTTTCAAGAATTGAACTTTCAAAGCTCCTAATACCTTTACAATGTAGCTTCTCTAAGGTAAAAGACAATAATAGAGATCTATGGAAGGCAGGTCATAGTACAGAGGTGAGTGTATGTTATCTATTGGGTGAAGAAGTAAAGTGACCAACTTATACTGTTTTGCCTGGTATTTTGCTTGTTTTATTTATGAAAGTCTGACATTATAATGAAGTTGGAGTGATAGAAACATACATGCACAAAGCTCCAGATACATTCCTCTCCGACTCCACCACACTCCCTTCCCTCCCTGTACATATTATTGAGATTGTTATTGATAACTTTATATACGTATTTAGCATTATTTGAACTGTTTTGTCTTCATCCCTCTTTTTCACCCCAATTTCCTTCCACTATTATGCTGGTGTCTGTCC
Source organism: Graphiurus murinus (assembly GCA_004027655.1). NCBI lineage: Eukaryota > Metazoa > Chordata > Mammalia > Rodentia > Gliridae > Graphiurus > Graphiurus murinus. Next base: position 37,553 of record PVLC010005013.1, on the reverse strand, counting down.
TTACTTATCTGAAATCACTTTTGTTTCTTATTTCCTTTCTAGCTTCTACATATGAGGGAAAACATATAACCCTTCATTTTCTGAGACTGGCTAATCTCACTTAGCATAATATTCTTAAGTTCCATCCATTTTCTTGTAAATGACATAATTGTGTTCTTTATGGCTGAGTAAAATTCCATTGTATATATAGACTACAGCTTGGAAATCCATTCATCTGATGACAGACACCTAGGCTGCTTCCATAATTGGGCTATTGTAAATTGTGCTGTTATAAACATGGATATGCATGAATCACTATAATATTCAGACTTAATTCCTTTAGAAAAATACTTAGTCTTAAACACTGGGAACTCCTTCCTTCTATGTAATCAATATATAAAATTTCAGTGGGTCTAGATGAAGAAGGAGAAACCTTAGATGAGAAAGAAGGTAATCTAACTGAGGATGATGGGTGGGGGGAGAGGGAAACCCTGTAATGCACATGATGTACATTTACAAATATATCAAAGTCAGTCACTAAACTGAACATGAGAAGGAGGGAATGGGGAGGGAATTGGGGAAGGGTTAAAGGAGTGCTGTGTGCATGTATGTCTCTACCAGCTTGTACCTCACAAAGATGTATTTTTATAATGCACCGAAAACACTTTAAAAAATTCAATGGGTCATGCTCTAATGTATGTTCTTTGTTTCTATAAATAAATCTGTATCTGCATCTATATTCAGATAAGTGATACTACCTGTATGATATGAATACATATAATAATTCAGACAGGTAAAAATGAGCCATTTATGCTTGTAACATAGATATAGCATTTATATAATGTCTTCAGGCACAGAAAGCACTGTTAATTATTCATTCCATAGTTATTGTCATCCCTGGTTCATTCCAGGATTCTCTCATTGTATTCATTTCATTTTTCCCCTTCGTGTCTTATTTCTATTATCTAACTGTAATAATATGTTTCAGGCATATTCTCAACAACTTTTGAATTCTTATAAATTTGAAAACTGTTGGTTTGTAGGCATATTGGTTTTAGTTTACACAAATATTCTGATACTAGAGGTCTTATTCTATTTGTTTATTTTTAGTCAAGATTTGTCATACTCTGATGTAATTTATGATTTCAAGTTACTGTATGAGCTTCCATCACATGCATTCACTATCTTTTAATGTTCATTTCCTTATTTAAAAAAAATAGTGCTGCTTTGTTCCATGTTCAATTATTTTCCCATAAACACACTCTTTGAGGCTGAAGCAAATCTGATTGACTTTTAGTGTGAAATAAAATATAAAAACTGTTCTTAGAGTTATTCATAAGCAGAACATGCCTCCTATCTTTATGTAATGGAAATATATATTGTGATCATTATTTAACAATTGCTCCTCGTGTGGTAAATTTTGTAATCTGCGAGTTATCTCCGGGTAGATGCTGTAGCCACAAGTGCTGCTGGCGAGTATTCTCAGGGCAAATGGGAAAAGGGTTAAATTGCCTTCAACTCCTTGTTTTCATACATAAGGAAGCATTGAAAATCTTTGAAGCTTTGTAAATATTTGTCTAGATTTCTTACCTAGGCGTGAGAGAGCTGTGTGGCAGGGCCTAGGCATCCTAAATTTCAATATGTTCTGCCAGATTGCACTCCAGAAAGGGTGAATATGTTTATACTTTCACTGTATGAGACAAAACCTAACATTTCCCCATTTGTGATTCAAAGCTTGGCACCATCCACCTTTCTAAAGAACAGTTTGTGTTTGTTGCTCTTTTTATTTCTTAGCAAATTGTATTGACACACATTTTGGTTAATCTTTGGTTTTCCTGATCTTTTTATAAAAAGAAAGATATCTATCTATCTATCTATCTATCTCTGTGCATTTTATTTTATTTTATAATTAAAAAATCAAAATTATAAGGCATATTGATGAGATATGTATGTAGAAAACATATCTGTGAACAAAATTACTTTCTTTTGGAAAACTGATATTATTAAATTACTCATAACTTGAATTTTCATGTAAAATTTAAAAACATGAAACTATTCAAACTAACTGAAAAAAATTGTTCCAGATTTCATTTCAGACAAATTTTTGGATTTATGGACAACAAAACCCAGCCTACCTCATATATTGGAGATATTTCTCTACAAATATTGCATAATTAAAGTTTTTGAAGTTGCCATGTCCATGGCCCAGTTTCACAGTTCCTCTTTTTCTACGGGGAATACACTTATCCCCATGTGCCTGAACACCCTTATAATCTTACAATGTTCATCTTCCTCAATGCCCTTTGGGTGACACATCATGATGTAAATTGTAACCATATCCCACAGTAGCAATACAAAGAGCAACCCAATGTGATAAGCCCTCCTCTCAGAGCACACAGATTGAATGCAGCTCATCTCCAGGTAGCAGGAAGAGATTGTAACGAAGCAGAAACAGGGTCAGTACCAAGTTTACCATAGTAGTAAGGTGGGTTTGCAACATACGCAGAGCCAAAGCCACATCATAATAACTACCAGGGATATACACACAACATTCTGGGCTTTCCTTTTTACTAAATCATACAATGGTTTTAACATTTTGCTCAGTGTGCAGTGGAGGAGTACCTGCCTCTCAATGCTCCCAAAAAGTTCTGTGACTGTGTGGGAGTAGGGAAAACTTAGACTTACTATTTATAATGTCAATGCCTGACAACATAACCTGGGAACATTTGCCAGACAGCCAAGGGCCTTGCACTTTGATGATAACGGCCCACCCTCTCTTTTGGAGATGTATCGCCACCATTGGTGCTGCCTCCTCTTGGTAAGGAAAAGACTTAGAAGTTGACATCACATCATCAGTATAATGAAACTGATACCATCTCAGGTTTGTGTAGCAGGCCAGAGCTGTCACTACTATCACTACTGCATTGTGTAAACATCCTTGGGTCATATGGTAGGTTCATTCCCATTTGTCTGAGGATCCTCCATACTGTTTTCCACAGTGGTTGCACAAGTTTGCACTCCCACCAACAATGTATTAGGGTTCCCACTTCTCCACATCCTCGCCAGCAGGTGTTGTTGTTCGTGTTTTTTATGATTGCCATTCTGACTGGAGTTAGGTGAAATCTCAGGGTAGTTTTGATTTGCATCTCC
>PVLC010005013.1:0-34324 GCA_004027655.1 Graphiurus murinus | reverse complement strand
TATTAGACCTCTATCTGAAGTGTAACTGGCAAAAATTTTCTCCCACTCTGTAGGCTCTCTGTTGAGGTTCTTGATAGTTTCCTTTGCTGTGCAGAAGCCATTCAGTTTAACCGATGCATGTGTATCTATGTTTATAGATACACAATAGCCAAACTATGGAAGTAGCCAAGATGTCCATCCACAGATGAATGGATTACAAAACTATGGGATATATACACATTGGAATTTTACTCAGCCATAAAGAAGAACAAAATCATGTTCTTTGCAGGGAAATGGATGCAACTGGAAAACATTATGTTAAGTGAGATTAGCCAGTCACAAAGAGTAAAGAAACATATGTTCTCCCTAATATGCGGATGTTAGGGAGTAAATGGGACATAAGAGGGTCCCCAGATGAAAAAGTAGAGACCCTCGATAAACAAAGAAGTAGACTTAACCGAAGGGAATGGACGGGGGTTGAGGGGGGGGAGAGTATACTAAGGCACATGATGTACTTACACAATTATATCAAGATCACTCACTGAACTGAATTGAGAGGGAGGGAGGGTGAGGGAGCGGGGTGGGAATTGGGGATAGGGTCAGATGAGAAATGTGTGCACCTTTGTCTTTATCAATTTGTACCTAACAAAAATGTATAAATACAAAGCACGAATTATTACAATAAAAAAAAAATCCTTGGGGAAGAGCATTGAAGGCCCATTGCCACCCTTCCCATGTGAAATCCAACTTCTCCCGACATTCCTTAAGGGGACCCTTGTTTCCTTGGCTCTCTCTGTTTTCCACCTTCTGATCCATGCTCTATATCCTTCGCTTCCTATTTTTTAAGTTTTGTATATCTCAGCTTGTGCTCTTCTAGAAGCAGGAAGGCACTCTAAAGGTCTCAGCACTGATACCAGAACTCCACCATACTGCTCAGAAACAGTCTGAAGTGTGTTGTCCTTCCTTCTACTCTCCATGATCAGGACCATTGTAGTTCTCCACATAAACAACCTGCTTCATCCTCAACTCTCTTAAGAGGTTGTGCAGTTTTTCCATGGATTGTCACCACGAGGCTGCCCTAGGTAACTTCCCCTATCAGGCCCAGCATTTGTATAGGCAGCACTCAGACAGAAAAATAAAGAGACGACATGGATCTCATTAACAGTTGAATATAAACATGACCACAGGGTAGGTTGTGTGGTGACAGAAGCAATTTTGCTCATTTCAGTCCTTATAGGAATGTGTTTTCAGCACCAGCATCCCAGTGCCACAGCAGCCATTCTGCCCCATGTCCTCTGGCTTTCTGCCTACACTTATTCCTCACTTCTATTAGGTCAGCATCAGTACAGGCTCTCCTGGAGATAAGTCTGTTCCTGTAAGGAGGGGCAGATTTTCAACACCCACTCCCACTGGCCTTGGCTGACGTGTCCCTGCAGTTTAGTTTGACCCCTCTGCCTCTGCCACTGGCTCATCCAGTCCTCCTCCTCCTCCTCCTCCTCCTCCTCCTCCTCCTCCTCCTCTTCTCTTCTTCTTTTGAGGTACTGGTTCCCATTTATGAGGGCCTCAGTCCTTTTGAGTAAACACCACCTACCATTAGCTCAGGGCAAATGCTCCATTATGGTTCAGCAAAGTGGCAGACTGGAGTTCACAAATGTTCTAGTACTTGCTCAGATGTCCCTGCTTGAAGTAACCATGCTTCCCACTCCCTCTGTAACGCTTCCTGCCATTGCTCAAGCTGGCTGTGCAGCCTTTGCTGCCCACACCACAATGATGAGGGGCCATGGCTGGTGCGATCTTATATAACTCTTTATTTTTCTCTAGATCATTTTTCTTGCCCCTGAGCAACAATATTTGCCCTAGTCCCTTGAGTATTTGGAAGGCATCACCACATTCATGTGAAGGCCCCCAGGCATCCACAATAGCTGCCTCCCTCCCGACACATATCCTCCTTCTCAACTGCCCTAGTCTCAGTGCTCATGGGGGTTTCTCTGGCCTCCTGGCTGGCTTACCAGTTGTCATGTCCAGAGTCCATTTGTTCCAGGTCAGTGGGGTAGGTTGCAAACAGGCCAAAGGAAGTGGCTGGAGACAGCATGTGAGACATATGCTTTATTTGAAAAAAGCTTATAAAAGAGCCAGGCGTGGTGGTGCATGCTTGTAATCCCAGTACTTGAGAAGCTGAGACAGGAGAATCTGGGTTCTCGGCCAGCCTCAGCTACTTAGTGAGGCCCTCTGCAACTTACTGAGACCCTGTTTCAAAATAAAGAATAAAAAATAGGGTTAGGGGTATAGCTCAGAGGTAGAATGCCTCTGGGTTTCATCCCCAGTACTGCAAAAAAAAAAAAAAAAAAAAAAAAAAAAAAAAAAAAAAAAAAAGCTTATAAGAGATCAGTGACTGCTCCAAGGAGGATTCAGTGGTGACCAGCTGACAGCAATTCTCTTCCCTCACTGTGTTTCAACAAGTAGCACATCCTCTTCTTTACTGTTTTGTACAGTGGTAACTGGCTGGACAAGGGACATGTACCCTTACACAGTGCCCTCTGTTCCATTGCCATCCCCACTCAGAGAGGGCCTTTTTATGGTAAGCTGCAGAAGCAGTGACATCATCAGTATCAGCTTGCTAAGTTTGCATGTATGGCCAGCATCCCCAAAAGCAACTGTCCTGGTGTACATGCAAGAAAGTAGCTTTCTGCAGGTAACACTAATTTAGCCAGGCATGGCGATGCACAGCTGGGATTACAATCTCAGTACTTTAGAGGCTGAGACAGGAAGATCACAAATTTAAGGCCAGTCTCAGCAGCTTAAACAGACCCTCAGCAACTTATCAAGACCCTGTTTCAAAACAACAACAACAAAAATAAATTAAAAAGGCCAGGGGTGCAGCTCGGAGATAGAATGTCTCTGAGTTCAATCCCCATACCAACAAACCTAAAAAAAAACAAAACAAAACAATAGCAAACCCCAAAGTGGCTAACACTAACTTGCTCTAGTTTTCAGGATACATAAGAGAAAGCCAGTGTCCTTCAAGGTAATATGTACCTGGACTTTCTAGCCTAGGCTTGCTCTCATTGTTCCCTTAACTTGGCTAAGTTTTTTGGGAACAGAAAGAAGGTATTCAGGGAAATGGAGTTTTACTGTTCTTTTTCTTAAGGGATAATACTGAAGCATATATGAATTATGCAACATCATTTATACTCATATTTTACTCACTTATAGACTGTATCAAATAACTATAACATCCTCATTTTTTAATTGGAATCTCGCACCCCTGTACTGAGAGTTCCTGACACCTCTCACTTATATTCTCAGTCTTCTTACCTGGAGGCCTTCAAGACGCAAGATAGGAGGTAGCTCCCTATTCCTGCCGCTGCCCTATTTGAAAACAGTGTTTCTCTGTTCCACTTTCTCTCTCATCTTGGTTGTATTTTGCTATAACATGCTCTTATTCAGCACCTGACCATTAGTCCTTGGGAGAGTACCTGGAACCTAATAGCTATTCAGTAGGTACAGGTTGTAGGAATGCATGAAAGGATTTCCTTACCTATTTGTGTTTACTTAGTATCTCACATGCACCAGCCCAATGTCAGTGGCTGAAGTACAATGATGATCATGAGAAGTTGGTCTTGTCTGCACAAAGGACCGTTACAGTTCGCCAGAGAATGCAGAGCAGTGGACAGGCAATGAGGACACGGTGCAGGGCACTGAGGGACTCAGAGGGGAGTACAGGGGCCTCCAGCGACTCCACATGGAATCCACCTGGGCTACCTGGGTCTATGGGCAGCTGGCTGTGCTGATATGCATTTTAGGGAGATGAGTAGTAAAATTCTATAGTTCCCCAGACCCAGGATTGCTCTTTCTAACACAAATCTCACCAAAATTGAGTATCTCTATAATATCTAGGCTGTTTCTGGGTTTGAGGTATTTATAAAAAATTCATATTTCTAAAGCATAAAATTGGTTCTTTAATGCATTTCTGTTTTTATATACCACAAGAAAATTTCTGAGGAGAATTTGAGTTTATCTTTTTTTAAAAACTTTAAAACTGTAGTATACTAATCATGATATCTGAAAAGTAGGATAAAACCTAAAACCTAAGACTAATTCCCTTTTTTGGGGAAGAGTACCTTACAATTCTTTTTAGGACATAACCTTCAATTTTTTTTTTCTTGCTCAATCATCACTGGCAGGTGTGCATGATGATGCTGATGAGATTTCTTTTATCTCTGGGGAAGCATTTGGCATATAATTTTATTTTTATGAAGTAAATTTCAATGGGCCCATGTACTCTTTGGAACTCATTTAGCATCACATGGTCAGACTAGAATAAGAACCTGTTTTAGCATACTTTTCTTTCCCTCTGTATCATTCATATGCTAATATTCTGCTAAACCTTAGTGTGTCCTAGAGTTTTAGATTTTTAAAAAAATTTTCAGGTGCTTCATTCATGCTCTTCAAAACAGTTAAATAAAAGTCAGGCTCACTTTCTAGATATTTTCTAACAGATAACATATTGCTGTACTTTTATGAAAACAGTATAGTTATTTTTAAATGTATTAATAATTCTCTCTTTGAATTTGTATATAAAAAGCATCAGGTATATTTGATTTAAATAAAGAGAAAATGTTTAACAATGAAACTTTAAACTAAATTCTTCCCAGTTTTGTTAGTAATTTTGCCAGAGAAAAAACATAGATTCATAATTTTAATTACTACTAAAAATAGTAATGCCAGAGTTGTTATTTTTATTATTGGAACATTTTACTAATAGCGATTTAATCTGGTTTGCATCGCATTATGAATGCTATGCTTTTTCAATGAATATTTTTCTAATGTAAACCCTCTGGCTATTCAGGCTATTATTCTGTATGAATAAGAGGGAATGGTACTACATATAAAGTCCATTTATTTTCTTCATCTTGGTGTCATGATGATGATTCTTAGCATTATTCATGTCATGCTTCATATAGAAAAATGTAGGCACTCATACAGAACTCTAAGATTGACAACAAGGCCTCTGGTGACCTCCAGGAGACTACTTGGGGTCTCCTCCCTGGGCATCACCCAGCTGCGCAGGGCTGGCAGAATCCATACCCCAGCTCGTCTGTGCCCCTTCACAGTGATGCTCTCTGCTCATGTACCAAGGGCAACCTTGGCAAAACTATGAGCTACATTACTAGAGGTGCAAACTCTGAGCTTTCTCCTCTTCTTTCTTTTTCTTCTCTTTCTCTTCCTCTCCTCTACTTTCCCTTTTATGCCTGTCTTAACAAATATGTGTAAGAATGCTTTTCTGAATAAGGAAATATGTATTCTAAGATTTTCAATAAAAATGTAAATAGTAACATCAAATTTCATCATAATTCCAAGATCCCAGAATAATTGTGTTTATACTATGTGTGTAAATTGCAACAATAAGATGTATAACAGTTTTGTATGCATCTTTTTTCAACCTAATGTCCTGTTTATGTTTCCCTATATAATTAAACATGATTTTTAATTATTAGAACTAGCTAAAGGAGTTAATTTTATTAATATATAAATTATATATTATTATATTATTATAAATTAAATATATATTATATATTATTATATGAAGGAGTTAATTTTATTATTAGTTAGTAGTTAATTTTATTTTCAGGCAATGCTCATATTTTCTTAGTTTATAATTTATGTGTTGATATATATCTATCTCAGGATAATAGCTGTGGGCTCCGCTTTTGTCAACTCATGGCTTCTTTGATCAACCTGGAAAAGGAGAGGGAGAGACAAAAGAGAAAGACGAGAGAGAGAGAGAGAGAGAGAGAGAGAGAGAGAGAGAGAGAGAGAGAGAGAAAGGAGAGGACACAAGGGGCTATATATAGTTCCGAAGACTACACCCCAGTGACCTGTCTACTTCAGCCACACCTACCTGCCTAAACTACCACCCAAAAAAAATACAAATGATTAATCCATCAATAAATAGGGTAACAGATAGGGTAAGATCCAACAGATAGGGTAAGAGAAGTGAATTGGGGTATTTCATAGAAGATTTATATGGGCCAAGATTGGAGGTGACCTCTGTTCTTCTCACACTCCACAGCTGGATCACGCCAAACTGCCAGAGAGTTTATCTGTGTGCTAAGCTATAATCTTCATCTCAGGATCACAGTTCTAACCATATTTAAATTTCTTGCTAATTATTCTACAAAATAATTATCTAATTTACACCCATTCTAACTGTGAACAAATGCTTGTTTTACCTCAAAGTAATGATCATATTTTTAAAGTTTTCTGATCCTAAGGTGAAAAATAAAAGACTTCTCATTGTTGCTTTAAAAAGCAATTCTTTGGTTCTGGTGTGGTTGGGCATCTTTCATATGTGCATGGGCCATTATTTAATTCTCTTTGAATTATGATTTTACAAATTTAACTATTTTTCTACATAGGTATAGTGATTAAGCAATTTAAAATAATTCCTTCATAAAGATAGGAAGAAAATAATTTTTGATGTTGATTTATTTTAAAAATCGCTTTGGGTTTCTCTTTTACTCTGAGCAACATTTTTTTTCATAGAGAAGCCTCTATGTGATCAAATTAAATAGTCTTTCCTTTTACGTTTTTGGTCTATCCTTGCATGTGCTCAGCCTTTCTGGCATCTTTTGTCTTTTTTCCTTGTTCCATCCTTACTCCCTTAATTTCCTCTTGTACCTCTGGCCATTCTGACTTTCTGAACTCTGGGCATTGCCTCCCAGGGAGAACCTCCTTGCCTTGGTCTGTCAATTCTCCCTCTCACTGTACCTTTGTTTCTCAAAATTGATTGCATCAGAGAATCAGCCTGCAGAAAAAGCTTTTACCTACACTTCTCATTAATGTACTTATTAAAATACTTAATAGTGCCAGCACTCTTGAGTGATTCAAATGCAGTATTTCATCTCATTGCAATACCATTCAAGTGAAAGAAGTTAGATCATTTGTCCAAGGTCATTCTCTTCTATGGTTCTATCCAGAGCAGATGTTTAAACCTTGTAAACTAAAAAGGTACGATAAGTGTGTGAATCTCAGCACTACATTATTTCCCTTCACAAAGCAATGGATTCTAAACAAATGGGATAATACAGCTCAGAATAAAAACAGTGTGGTACTGGCACAAAAATAGACACATAGACCAATGGAGCAGAATAGAAGACTCAGAAACAAATCTGCACACTTACAGACAATTAATTTTTGACAAAGGGGCCAAAATCATACACTGGAAAAGATAGCCTTTTCTAAAAATGGTATTGGCGAAACCGGTTAACCATATGGAGAAAAATGGAAATAAATCCCACTTTCTCACCCTGAACAAGAATCAATTCAAGATGATTCAAAGACCTAGGAATTAGACCAGAGACCTTGCAGCTACTTGAAGAGGGCATAGGTTGAACACTACAACACATAAGCACAAGTAAAAATGCTCTCGAAAAGACCCCAAAGGCACAAGTAATTCAAAGGAAGATAAATATGTGAGATTGCATTAAACTGAAGTGCTTTTGTGCAGCAAAAGAAACTATCAAGAACCTCAAGAGAGCTGACAGAATGGGAGATTTGTGCCAAGTACTCCTCCAATAGAGGACTAATATCTAGAATATACAGAGAACTCAAGAAACTCACTGCTAAGAAAGCAAATAACCCAATAAAAAATGGGCAAGTGAACTAAATAGACACTTCACAAAGGAAGAAATACAAATGGCCAATAAATGTATGAGGAAATATTCAACAGCATAAGCAATTAGACAGATGCAAATCAAAACTACCCTGAGATTTCACCTAATCTCAATTAGAATGGCAATCATTAAAAACACAAACAACAAATAATGCTGGTGAGTTTATGCAAAAGTGGGAACCTAATACATTGTTAGTGAGATTGCAGATTAGTGCAACCACTTTGGAAAATAGTATGGGGGATCCTCAGATAAATGCAAATGAACCTACATATGATCCAGCAATACTGCTTCTAGGTATCTACCCAAAAGAATGGAAACCAAATTACCAGACTAATGCATGCATTTATGTTTATAGCTGCACAATCCACAATTGCCAAACCATCAAAACAACCAACATGTCCACCAGCTGATGAATGGATTACAAAACTATGGGATATGTACACAATGGAATTTTACTTGACCATAAAGAAAAACAAAATCATGTCATTGGCAGGGAAATGAATGGAACTGGAAAACATTATGCTAAGTGATATTAGTCAGTCACAAAAGTTGAAAATCAGATGCTCTCCCTAATATGTGGAAGCTAGGGAGAAAGTGAGTCATAGGAGGGACTCTAGATAAAGAAGAAGAAACCTCAGATGAGCAAAGAAGGTGACATAACTGAAGGTGATGGGAGTGGGGGAGGGAGAAGGAAACCCCCTAATGCACATGATATACATTCACAAACATATCAAAGTCAATCACTAAGCTGAACATGAGAAGGAGAGAGGGTGGGATTCCCTCCCGGGAATGGGGTGGGAATTAGGGAAGGACTAAATGAGTGATGTGTGCATGTATGTCTCTACCAGCTTGTACCTCATTAAGATGTATGATTACAAAGCACCAATAAAAATAAATAATTAAAAAAGAATAGTAATCACACATGGATGTAGAAATGTATATTTCAAAATCAGACTAATACTGGCCTTCGTACACTCTATATTTCGTATTTCTTACAGCATTCTTCCCATGGTCAACCATAAGAATGACTACATTCCCAGTGAATAGATAGATATGCTTATCAATTTTATTATGCTTCCTTTTTAGTGGGAGAAGAATAATAATCAGGATTGATCTAATGCTATAAATATAATTGTGAGAGGAAAATAAAGAAAAACTGAGCCAGACAACAGTTCCTTAAGGTGATTCCAGTGTATATTAGTAGATATCTTTTTAAACAGAAAAATCCATAATAATCGAATTATCATCATCTGTTTTCCTGTGTGATAGTAGCTGTAATGGAACCATGAAAGATCATCAAGAATCACTCGTGACTATGGAGTAATAACATAGTTTGTAGCAATTGGTGATGGTATTTTCTCATTACTTTGGAGCTGGATTCAGTAATTTCCTTGTTTATTGACAAATCCATTTGTACACAGTCACAAACAAAGAAAAATACTATATTTAGAAGGTTTTGGAGCAATAAATCTACTACTTCCCTTTATTAATACTTTTTATATCAGATAAATCAGCATCAGATTTTTTTTATATTCAACCTGAATTTTAAGAACCAACAAAATATACAACTCTCCACAGAAGCTTCTTGACATGCTTAACTCATTTTATCTTAGTTTTCTTGATATTTTCTTTAAAGATAAGAAAACATTGCCTTGAAAAGATGGTGATTTTACAGTTATAAAACAAAACTTTAAATTAGGGGGACAAATGATGTGTATGCAAATTTTTAAGCATCTTTAAACTTAGTTTTTTTCTTTGTTTTTTAGTCTTCTAATGGTTCATCATAACATTGTAATTGTAAATCATAGTGAGATTTGATGCCTGCTTCTATGCCTGCAATACTACTTTGTCTGTATATGAATTTCACATGAAGAGATACAAACACATTACTTTTGGTGAATGTGTTAATGGTTGAAAATCTCTGGGAAGTCATCATATCTGCTGCAAAAGCAAAATGAAACTCAATGCACTAGCCATTAAATCGACTGCATTACCTTCAGTCAGAGGAACTTATTCCTGTTATTGTTTTAGTCCACTTAAGTTTACTAATGAAATTTCTTAGATGTGTGTACTTTTTCTTATCACAGATGTAGTAGGAATTTTGAGTACTGAGTTCAATATTTGCAAGTAAAGAAGAAAGACTGGTCTTGGTAATTTTAGTATTAATTTTTTTGTCTAAAAAATTTGAGTTTGTCTTTTTAAAAAACTTTGTGTTTTTTTGCACTATAAACCATATAGATTTTTTCAGGTTTACTTTTAAGAATATATTGGTTAGAGTAATATGAGTTTAAGGTAGTTGAAATGGGATGGAAATGTTGAGATATATATATTTTTTCCATATAAATTACTCCATAAATCTATGTGAAAAGCTTGGGGTGTATTTGTGAATAATGTATTGTGCTTCAAGTGACACATTTGTTCCTGTGAATATGCATTTTACAGAGTTCAGATTGAGTCTATTGGATTGCACTTGAAAATATGTCAACTTTATAAAATAGGTTACTAGATATACCCATACAATTTATTCAGAGTTAGTAATATATTCCAGTTTTCCTTTTGGGGGCCAAAATGCTCATATTTTACTAGAGTAATTACCATCCATAAAAGTAGGTGAAAGTTATTGGATCAAAAACCAGATTTTCAGTTTCTGGAGCTTTTATAATACAACTCTGAACATGAATAGTTCAAATTTATAAAGTTTTGATAATATGGGAAATGGATTTTTATAACCAATTCTAGGCAGCACTGTACATTCCTGAAGTCTTATGAATATGATTCTATTTAATCCCTGAAATCTCAGGAAGATAGTGCATCTTTATATCCTTATGCCTATGAGGTAGACTGTTTTTACATTGTTGAAAGTTGTGAGAAATGTGATTATGGCAATTCTCCTTAGAAATGAAGAATCTTTGTGCAGAACTTTCTTCAAATTCTTATCTTGGGAAGTTACGTTTATATGAATCAGGGTTGTGGAATGGGATGAGAATGTAATGTTTAAATTAAAATTATCATTAGTCTTTTATACAACTTTTCTGAACCTTATTATAACCTTTGTGAATTAAAAATAAAATTGCAGACCTTTTTATGTTTGCTGATAGTTTATTTTGAAAATAAGTACAAAATGTGTGCACCCCATGGCATATAATAAACATAGACTGATTTAAGATTTTAAGGATTGATCATTCAACTTTCTATAAAGCAGAAACAAATAATCAAGCTGCATGTGCTAATTTATAATAAAAAGCAGGCGATGACAATTGAAGTTTTGTGATTTCATTAATGCAGAGGCAGCTATACAAAGTGATGCTAGATTACAGATGCTGGCTCTGTGGGAAGCCATTTTCTTCACTTTGTAAGGAATTAGTAAACAAAGTCTCCACACAGATGAATATGAGAAACCAAAGGGTTCCATCTCCCATAGTGTACTAGACTATAACCTAGAAAATATAGTAAATATAACCTGTCATACTCAAGAAATTTTAGGTAATTTATAATCAAGTTACATAAAAAATCCAACCATGAGGCCAAATGGACAGGATTTGATTAGTTTTGTTTGTTTGAGGTTGCATTGGGGTTTGGGGTTGAAGTACTTTGAATTAGAGCTTGGTTCTTCACAGAAATGAACTTTCTTAGTAGTTTCATAATCTTTGGGGAAGTTATGTACCTATTACTCTTCTAACTTTTAGTTTCTGTACTTTATAACATGAGAATAATCTATCAGTACCTACCTCCAAGAGTTTGTGGCATTTGGGCACCATGTATGTTTTCATTCTTCCTTTGACAGTCTCACCAATTCTTAGGGATTTTCATGATAAAGGGATCAGGACTCAGGCTTCTCCTGTGTGCTTTAGCTTTGCAAATCTAACTTTTAAGTCCTTCGTCTCCACTTAGATTCTTTACACATATCTAAAATGTACCCTACTTTAAATTATTCTTTGTTTTCCCTACAAATAAAAGTCCTTGATTTATTCCTCCCTGCTACAGCTTCTTAATAGCTGGATCTTGAGCAAGACTTGGTCCACTGGAGTCCTGCAAGGCAGACGATTCCAAAAGAAGGAATGTGTGGCATATCCTGCTTTGCATTATGTTATGTTCTAGAAATTTGGGGTGCTTTGGGTTCTGCTTTCACATTAATTGTATAAGAAAATTTCTTAGAAACACAAGATGGCCAGACGGATTATGATTCCTCAATATTAGCTGAAAAAGCAGTGCCTCAAGACAACCCATAAGAAAGTCATTAACCACATACAAACATTTGTCAGGATACGGGCTTTGCGAGCTTAGTTACTAAACAGCGTTGTGTTCCCTCTCAGCACACAGGTATAGAAACAAAATAAATAAGCCAAAGAGATTTAAGTCTACTATCTTATCTATGAGTAAAGAAGGCTTTAAGACAAATAGTTTGCCCACTTCCCCCTTTTGTCTCTCTGGAACTTCACCGGACACATTAGCTCTCTAGCTGCCTGAGAAAAAGATAAGGACACTGCTTACAGAAGCTAAACAATTAGTAAAGATTTAAACTAATGAATAGAGGCTATTCATTAACCTTTAACACTACTTTGCTTTGTACTAAAAGAATCTTTATATACATATCGTATTTTGTAACCTTTACTGTTTTCTTAATACCATCAAATACCATAGGAAATGGCTTTTCTAGTTAAAGATGTACACTCAACCTTTTGAAAAACAAGTCAGTAAAAATTCCTGTTCTATATGCCTCATTGCAAAAAAAATAGAATAAAACAACGACTGACAAACAATAAAACAGATATGCTTCTACACTGCATGTGGTGTGAGCGTATTCTCGAGATTTCGTCTCAATCCACACCTATTGAGGAACCCCTGACCCCACTGCCTCGAGGGCTGGTCCCTGGCACCTCCCTTTAAACAAAAACATTGAAATCATAACTTGCATCTCTCTTTTTCCTTCCATTTATGATACCACCTTCTTATTCTATAAGTTACCTTGTGTCTTGATTGCTATCTATATCTGCCTTTTTCTATTTTGTGTCTCTCCTAACAAATATCTACATTGTTAAAGCTATGAATCACATGTGATATGAATCACATCCATATTTTTCTTTTTATTTCTTATTTTTTATTTCTTTTTATTTTTTATTCCTACAGGGCTTTTCTACTGAATTTAAAATAAAACAGATATTTCTCATACAATGGCACACCAAGCTCTTCATGACCACTTGATGCATATCTTGCCAAATTTATTTTGTGATGAATTCTTTCTACCTGGCCACACCCAACCAAATTGTTTTTCCTTCAGTCCTGTAACTAACCCAAGCACTTTTAAATCTTATTCATTGCCTTGTTTTTTCACTTTAGGCTTTAATTTCAAGATGTTTTTCTTAGTTTTCACTGCTGACTTCCCCCAGTTGCTCCAAATAAAGAAGATTGTGTGTGTGTGTGTGTGTGTGTGTGTGTGTTTGTGATTTATTTTTTATCTCTTGTGTACTCCTATATTAATACTCATTATGAATTGAAGTCATTGATTATTTATGTTTGCTTTCCTTTTTTGAACATTCTTTATGAAATGCTAATCAAATGAGAACAGAGGTAGTATTTGCCTGGATATTATCTAGTCTAGTACATTAATTCTCTACCCAGTAACCATCACAATTCTTACATGTAGTTGGTATGACCAGCTTCTCATCTCTGAAAAATTATTTGAGAATAACTTAAAGGAGAAAAAAAACTCCTTTTGGATTTCTGTTTCAGAGGTTTCAGTTCATGATTGAACATCACCATTGCTTTTGGCCGAACATGAAGCACAGCATTCATGCAGAAAGGCATGGCAGAAAAAGCTGCTCACCTCATGGGAGCTAGAAAAGAGAGAGACAGAGGGAGAGAGGGAGAGAGGGAGGAAGGGAGAAGGGAGGAAGGGATAAAGAGAAAGAGAGAGAATGGGTTCAAGGACAAGAAATACCCTTCCAGGGCACAACCCTGGTGATCGACTTTCTCCAAGCTAGGCCCTACCTCCTAAAGTTTCCAGCACTTTCCAGTAATACTGAATTATTAGCTCACCAGTGAATTAATCCACAGATGAGGTCATTTTCCTCACGATGCAACCAATTCCTCAAAGCTCCACAGCTGAACGCTGCTGCACTGTGCTGGGGACCACGCCTTCAACTCCTGAGCACTGGGGGACATTCCAGGTCCAAATCATAATAGTGAATGTCTTAGTTGGCATCACAACTATAATCTAAAGGACTTGACCATGTAACTTAGAGAAAGGAAGCTTTATTAGCACCTGGTTTTGGAGTTCCATCCATGTGAAGCTGGAGACCATGGATCTCAGGGCATGACAGCAGGAGGTAGAGAGAGGGAGAGCACAAGTTTGCCGCTCACATTATGGAGGCCAGAAGCGAAAGAGGGAGTAAGGAGAGGAGGAACCGAGGCCACAGCCCCAGGGCTCCACCTTCTCTAGCCACACCCTATCATCTCAGGCCACCACCCAGATAAATCTACTACAACTCTCAGGACTTAACCCTATCAATGCTGAATACTAATAAAGCAGTTCTTTAGGAGATACTCTATATCTCAGTATAACAGTTGGTGTAGGAAAATATATGTTGAATGAGAACATTGCAATAGAAGACGCATGGAAAGCAATGCAGTGTCCTATTTATATGAAGTGTTGAATATATGTACCCTATAATAACTTCATTTCAAGTCTTAATTCCTGGCTGAAGTTGTAGGATAAAAGAATATAAAGCATCCTGTTGAAACAACAATAATTCTGATGCTTTTTTATGTTGTTATTTACTCCTTTTAGTTCACTGTTGAAATTAATTTCTTCCTCATTTACTTCTCTGGCAGAAAAATTTTTATAGTGATTATAAAATAATAGTGTAGTGGCTAGGCATAGTGGCACATGCCTATAATCCTGGTACCTAGAGGCTGAGACTGGAGGATCACAGATTCAAGGCAGACTCAGCAACATAGTGACAACTTAACAAAAATCTGTTTCAAATAATAATAATAAAATAGAAGGGCTGGGGGTATAGCTCAGAAGGAGAATCACCTGCATCAATCCCCATATAATAATGGTGTAGTGATAAGGATTAGTGGTTGTAACTACAATAGTTGTAGTAAATAAAGCTTTTTAAATGTAATGGGTCAATTATTAATTAATCATAAAATAAACCATTTAGTTTTGTTCTAATTATTTAAATGCTTTGAGTATGTGTGTATGTTCAGAAAAAATTAGAGGGAAAAAAAGAAGCATGAAGAAATAATATTTTAAAACCATTTTCTTTCTTGTGATACTGGGGATTGAACCCAGGTTGTTCTACCTCTGAGCTATGCCCCGAGTCCTATTTTATTTGGAAACAGGGCTTTGCTATTTCACTGAGGTTGTCATGTGATCCTGTGATCCTCTTGTCTCAGCCCCCCCAAGTACTGGGATTACAGGCATGTGCCACCAAATCCTGCAACCTTTTTATAAAAACTCCAGGTAGATGACATTTTATGATCTCTGATAATGATGACTGAATAACCTTTGGAGAGAGGTTGTGCCTAGTCCTAATCATGGAGTGAGTGGGAGGTGGCCTGAAACTCTCTGGCCCCAATGCCAAGTCTTCTTGGCTGCAATTTGCATGTTGGCATTTACAATTCAGTTCTGAGAATTGAGTAACTTGTGGTCTGGTGACTTTCAGTTTGGGTAAGCTCCATCTCCTTTCAACCATGCATCCCCTGACCTTTTGCTGTTATTTCTATTCAGTCTAAAGTTGGATGAGAATGGAAGTTTCTCTTATGCAGCTCTTGCTATAAAACACTCTGGTTTTCTTTCTTTCTTTCTTTCTTTCTTTCTTTTTCTTTTCTTTTCTTTTCTTTTTTTTTTTAAAACAGTGTCTTTCTAGGTTGCTGAGAGTCTTGCTAATTTGCTGAGTCTGATCTTGAATCTTCAATTCTCCTGTTTCAGTTTCTCAAGTACCGGAATTACAGGTGTGTACTAGTCCATACATGCCTTCTCAAGCTATACATTTGGATTTCATTCACACAAGTGAAAAATCAGATAGCTTCCCTTTGGGTTGGTTTAGAGCAATTTGGAAGGAGAACTCTACCACATTCTTAGATGAGTGGCAATACATTTATACTTCTGTTATAGTTAGATATAAAATGTCCCCCAAAGAGCTCATTTATTAATATTCAGAGTTGATATAATTGAGTTATGAGGGTTGTAAACCCAGAAGTAGATAAATCTATTGTAATGAATTTACCTGGGTGGATGGTGCCAGGTAGGCTGGTAAGGTATGGCTGGAAGTGGGTCCCTGGGGGTGCAGCTTTGGGAATTATGTAAAGGGTTCCTCCTCCCCCCGGTCCCTCTCTCTTGCTTCTGGCCTCTGTGATGTAAACACAGCCCATGTGCTTTCTTTCCACCATTCCCTGAGGTCCCAGCTTCACAGGGACTGAGCTCAAAACCATAATAAATCTTCTTTCCTTGAAGTTATGTGGTTAGATATTTAGATTATGGCTGCAAGAATGCTGTCCAATACAATAAACGATACCAAGCGTGGGGTTATTGCTATATCTAAGTCTGACCATGTGTATTTTGACTCTTTGGAATTGGTTTGTGAGAGGAAAGGGGAAAGGCAAGAATGTGGCTAGAAAGGCAGACAAAAGAGCCTGTGCTCAGGAGATTATGGAGGGCAAAGACAATTCCATGCGGAACTGGAGTAGAGGCTCCAGCAGCAGCAGTGATTAAGGAGAGTGTGACTACCTTGTCCATTGGTGGCCCATTTTGGAGCTCATGTAATATTGGCTTTACTAGAAAAAGGGACCATGAAAGCCTACCCTCAGATTTCAAAAAGGTTTGGGAAGCCAGTCAACATGGGGTAGGGTCAAAATCCCTGCAAGCAGGCCCAAGTGGGGTACTTTGTGAAGCTGTGAGGGTGAAGCCAGGGTTGCGAGAAAAACTTCAGAGATTTAAAAATTCCAGAAATGTGGAATGACTGCAAGGAAAGGCTACAAGCTGTGAGCCATGGAGCCAGGCTAGAAGAAGCAGTACACCACCCATACAATCAGCCAGGTCACAGGGGAGGGGCTGCCAAGGCCCCTTGGAGGTCGCTTCTCATTACCATGTGTCATGGATGCCAGAAGTGGAGCTGCAAGATAAAATGCTTGCCCTGCTTCATTTCATTACTGTTTTGGTTCCATACATTCTTTCTATGGTCCTATTCACCCCTTTAGGAATGCAAATGCTTAAACCTTGCCATTGTATATTGGATGCATGTAACTTGCTTTTTATTTTTATTTTATCTTTGACAGGGGCACATAAGAGTTCACCTTGAGTCTCAGAGAAGATTTTGGATGTTAGGAGTTTTCAGCAATGCTGGAACTGTTAAGACTATGGAAATTCTTGGAGAGGACTAAATGCATTCTGCATTCTGAGCTCTTTAGGGATCAATGGCAGAATGTTATACTTAGATATAAAATGTTCCCTAAAGAGCTCACTTAATGTTTGAAGATGATGTAATGGAGTCATGAGGACTGTAATCCCAGAAGTTGATAAAACCATTGTAATGGATCTACCTGGGTGGTACACAGTAGGCTGGTTGGATGTGTCTGTAATGGATGTACCTGGGTGGTACATAGTAGGCTGGTTGGGTGTGTCTGGAGGTGGTTCCCTGGTGGTGCAAGCTTGGGGATTATATAAAAGGTTCCTCCTCTCCCTGCTTCTTCTCTCTTGCTTCTGTCCTCCATGATGTAAACACGCCCTTGTGCTCTCTCCCTGACATGCCCTGAGATATGGGGTTCCCAGATTCACATGGACTATGCCCCTAATTGTAAGAAAACAAATCTTCTTTCCTCTAAGTTGTGTGGTCAAGTATTTAGATTATGGCTAGAAGAATGCTGACAGATACAACTTCCAATGTTTTCCATTGAAAATATTTCCCTTCCACTAAATGGTAACACCAGGGAAGAATATTTGGATTCAGATATTTGACCAGTTTTTCCCCCCTCTAGTCTTTTTTCTCTCTTTCCTTCATAATATCTTTGAGACAAAGGATCTTTACTTTTTTGACACTATTTTGTAAGCTGACAAATATTACAGTCTCATTTCTTTTAATACTAAAGGGCACATTTATATTTCATGTGAATTTTGGATGACCTCAGTCTCCCATGCTTAGCCTTACCTCTACTGAAAATGGGGAAGGAATAAAAACATCTAAAAATAATTTCTCAAAATAATTACTGAATTTGTAAGGCATTCTCTTTCTGCAAAGTCCTATTTTGAATAAAAGACCAAATGTTACCAGGCTCCACCTTTCCTTTTTCATTTTTTTTTCTTAAGAACTTTTAATCTTCTTTATGGCTGAGTAAAATTCAATGGTATATATGTATCATATTTTTGTTATGTTGCTTGTAGAAAAATGGATAGAACTAGAGAATATTATGCTATATGAGATAAGTCAGTCTTAGTCAAGGCTGGAATGTTTTCTCTCATGTGTGAAAACTAGAGAGAAAATAAGGAGCAAAGGGGACTTTAGATAATTGAGAAAAAAGACTAGTTGAATAGTGGAAGGGAATTGGGGGAGGAAGGGGAGGAGGAAAAAAACTGATGAAGGAAATAGTTCAAATGATACTGTTTCTATATATAAAGGTATAACCACCAACCTCACTAATATGTATGGGAAGGGTTGGTTAGTGGGGTGGGATCTGAAGGGAAACATACCAAGACCAGTATACATGTATATTTGTATCACTTTGAACCTTGCTATAATGTATGATTATAATTTACTGATAACTTGTACTTAACAAAGATATATGCTATGTTGCACGAATTACTACAATAAAAAATTAAAAAAAATATATATTTAAAAACATTTAAATCTTATCCCATAGGCAAATTAATACCTTTGGATAATGTTAGATCAGATACTCATAAAGGTCATCTAAGAACAAGAGAGATCATTACTCTCAAAATAGTCTAAATACACTAGACATTCATACTTAGCAAATATTCAGAGGAATAGGATAAACATCTGTATCTAACAAAACTAGGTACAGATGTTACTCATAAGACTAGGAGAAAAAATATGAAAAAAAAAAAGAATGGAAAGATGTTAAAAGATATTTTAATCTGCCCAAGCATGTAACTTTAGCATGTAACTTTAGTTTTTCAAGTTTAGAGGACTTAATCTGAATCAGCCATGAGTGCACAGTATAGCTTGTTTTGTTGGCAGCATTTAAATTCGAGGCACTGTCTGTTCAATCTTCCCGACCATGAATTCTTCACTGCACAACCTGCACATGTTTCATCTCTTGTCCCTGATTTGCTTGATTTAGTGAGGAACAAGGACTACGTAAAGATGTTGCATAGTCAGCACTTACAGAAAGGAGCAAAATGTGTAGTGCTGGCTCTATTGGTAGATAAGCTGTAAGGAAAGATAGTAGTTATTAAAATAAGATAGTGACTGTTGAATGCCTTTGCCAAGAGGTTTATTATAATGGGATATGGATCTTGTTAATTAACTCAGTAAAAAGTACTAAATCCAGATGCTCCTCTCTGGAAAACATAGAAGTGATAATTTATATGCTCTAAAGAGTGTTATAAAATCATCAGCTTTTCCTTCAAATATGCATAGTGCCTCCAACATGTCATGCACTCTACTGATGGGTGGAATAAATTGGATATGTAATTGAAGGACCAGAATAAAATACTTAAATTCCAAAATGAGGAATCAGGTTCACAGAGAATTGTGAAGGGAAATTGGAAGGTACAGTTTCAGGACACTTGAAATTTCTGACCTAGTTTGAGGTCACAAAATGATCACGCATGAATATTGAATAAAAGAGCTTTAAAGATTTTTTTAAGTAGGAATGGAGGCGATGGTGTCTGTTTTTTATTTTATTTTATTTTTTATTTATTTATTTATTTATTTTTGCGGTACTGGGGATGGAACCCAGGGGCATTCTACCTCTGAGCTACACCCCCAGCTCTATTTTTTATTCTTTATTTTGAAACAGGGTCTCACTAAGTTGTGGAGGGCCTCACTAAGCAGCTGAGATTGGCCGTGAACCCGGATCCTCTGGTCTCAGCCTCCCAAATGCTGGGATTACAAGCGTGTGCCACCATGCCTGGCTGTGTCTAATTTTTTAATCTGTGCTCTTAAGATTAGTTTGATGTCCTTCTCTGGGCAGCAGAAAGTACAGGTGTGAGATACATAGCTAAGTCATATAAAGGTAGAAGGATTTGACTGTCTCTCTAAGTGGCAGAACAGAGAGTGTGAGGGCCTGATGCTGCACATGAAGTAGATTCCCTCTTCCAATGGGGATCCTGTGGTAGAAATGCCAGCTTCAAATCAAGTTAAGAGATTCTGTCTCAAAATCCATTGCCAGAAGATAAGAAGACTGCAGCAATCAAGCACTTCACACGGACTACCAGAAAACCAGAAGTTGAAGAAAAAAGTTGGAAAGGGAAGCATCCTGGTGAGATGAGGTGGGGAGAGGGTGGTGGCTAGCAGGAGACAGACTCACAAAATCACCCCTGAGAAAAAACATTCACTGTAAGTAACACTATGTCCAGAGGACATAACTGGACAAGTTAAACTTTCTGTATTTGATCTTTCCTTTCCCTCTGTTAACTCAAATGGTATAAGATCCAAGATCTGTGGACATCAACTAGATGTGGACGTGAAAAGGAAAAAAGCTATTTATATCCACTTTCCCTGAAAGCAGGTAGCCACTAACTCCAGAGATCTTAGCTAGAAGAGAGAAGATTTAACTCTAAGTCCTGTTCAAAGTTTTGATTATTGCACTGGATAGGATATTTTACTTAATACATTGAAATGGTTCTCATTGAACTGAGTCTCAGTGAACAGAAAAGGCATAGGTCCTCTCAGGGTGAAGGAAGATAAATTCTTCCCTGGGGATGGGTAACAGGAACTTGGGGTAAAAAAATAGTCATATGCTTATAATATTTCATCCTTCACTATTACATTAGATCTCAGAGAAACAGAAAGTATGATGTAGTATCTGCTCTTGAGGAATCAACTTTTAGTGTCATTTATTTATTTATTACTTTTTTTGCCATGCTAGGTATTGAATCCAGATCCTTGGGCATGGTAGGCAAGTGCTCTACCATTGAGCTTTATCCCCAGCTAGAATGCTATATATTTAAAAGGAGACTGATACTTACATAGGATATAATGGAAACTCTTGGGAGGAATATTTAACAAAGACAAAGGATAAGAGAAAATCTCTCAGAAGATGCAGCATAAATTAAATCTTGAAAATGAGTTGGTATGAGCTGGGAGAACTGAGAACTGGGTAGAAGGAAGATCATGTACAGTATTATGATTGATTTTTTCTTGAAAAAGCTTTTGCCTAAATGTAGTACACCCTCCTGTTCTGCTAACCTTAATTGGGCCAGAAAACAATGGAAGGGATTAGAAAGAGTGTTTGTGCCTTTGAGCCTCCAAAAGGTGTAGCTCTCTGCTTCCTTCCATCCTCCCCTCCTCCCTCCTCTTCCTCTCCCTTCTTTTCCTCCCCCTCTTCTTCCTTCTACACTTCCTCCTTTCCTACTTTTATTGTTCTTGTTCTCTCTCCTTTTACTGAAGATTTAACCCAGGGACATTTTATTTATGAGCTATACCCCCAGCCACCCCCTCATGCTTTTGTTTTGAGCAGGGTCTTGCTAAGTTGCTGAGTGTCTTACAAAATTGTTGAGCCTGGCCTCCAATCTGTGATCCTCAATTTTAAATTCTCAGCCTCCCAAATACTTAGATTATAGGCAAGCACCAGTACACATAGCTTCTTCCTTTCTTTAAATTTTTGAAAGGAGATTTTCCTTGACACAGAATTTTAAGTCTAAGAAAATGTCTCCAAATTAAAGTCCTATCCATCCTTCCATAGCAGTTCAAGTCTTAAATTGGAGAATGGATAGGTGGGAGAGAGGTTATTTACCATTTTTTACCTAAAGGGAAATATTATTTTTCTCCTCTTCTTATTTGCTCCTTTTTATTTTTTCCCCCATGGTGCTAGGGTCAAACCCAGGGCCTTACCCATGTCAGTCAAGTAGTCCACTACTAATCTACATCTCCATTCCAATATTTTCTTATTTCTGATTGATTGCATTGTTTCCACTTATTTGGAAACTTAAACTGGCTTTTTTATAGTTGCAACAATAATTTAACAATTTAAATAGTAAATTATATACAACTTAAGTAATTATATACAACTTTTTAAGATATGCTAACTTATTGTGCACATTTATATTAATAAAACTGTGAGAGGAAAATAATATGGGTCATAGGAAGGAAGATGCTAACCAATAACTCCTATATAACTGATATGTTTTGAGATTTTGTAATAGAATATATCAAATAGGTACCACAACTGTCAGTAAAGAGCCAGAAGTGCTGTGTGAACTCAGTAAGTAAAGTTGAGCATGACTGAAATAAACAAACACAGGGATGTTTTAGCCCACAGGATAAAATTCTGGTCCTTAACTCCTATGAAACTCAAATTCTTGAGCTTGCAATGAAAATAAGTTGAAAAAGCTCTTATTTTTAAATTCTAAGTCTTTGATCTTCAGGAGCTACAGAAGAGGGTTCAGCTTAGAAGAAGAGTGCTCTGCTTCTTGGAACTGGGTCTATCAGTCTCCATTTGGATGATTAAAGGGAAACCATTCCTCATTCCTTGGTCCATCTTGTCATCCCCAAAAGTATGTCTCTTCCATTTTAAATCTTGTTTTTAGAAGCATAAAATGTATTTCATTTTACCCTGTCAAATACCACACAAATAGTTCTTATTTTAGACCTGACTTTAAATCCTGGAGTTCTGGGATTGGAATCTCCTATTGCTTCCTACACATTGTGCATCCTTTATTGGTTATCTAATCTTTCTCTGTATCTGATTCTACATGTGTAAATTGAAAACATATCTATTTTGCAAGGTTGTTATAAATATTAGAAAGATTGCCCATATTAAGTGTCCAGTTGAGGGCTTGGCATTTACCAGAGTTCAAAATTAGTACCAATTGCTTATTAATATTAAAGTACAGTCACATCATTGTCAGGAAAATGCAAATCAAAACTACCCTGAAATTCCATCTAACTCCAATTGGAATTTGATGGCAATCATCAAGAATACAAAGAGTAAATAGGGCCTGATGGCACATGCCTATAATCCCAATATTTGAGAGAGAGGGATAGAAAGATAACAGGTTCAGGCCTAGGCTCAGCAACTTAGTGAGGTCTTCAGCAATTTAGCAAGACCCTTTTCAAAATAAAAAAAATAAAAAGGGCTGGAGGTATAGCTTGGAGGTAGAATGCCCTTGGGTTCCATCTCAAGCATCAAAAACAAAACAAAACAAAACACCGAAAACAATAATAAATGCTAGTGAGGATGTGGGAGAAATAAAAATTCTCATATAGTGTTGGTGGAATGATAAATTAGTACAACCATTATGGAGATCAGTATGGAGGCTCCTCAAAAGACTAGTAACAGAACTACCATATGACCCATGATACAACTCCAAAAGAATTAAAGTTAGAATACTATAGTGACACATGCATTCCCATACTTATAGCAGCACAATTCATAGCAGCCAAATTATAGAACCAACCTATGTATCCATCAGTAAATGAATGGATAATGAAAACATGGTATATACACAAAATGGACTTTTATTTAGCCATAAAAAGAACAAAATCACATCATTAGAAGGAAAATGGATGGAACTAGAGAATATTATGCTGAGATCAGCCAGTCTCAGAAAGTCAAGGGTACTATTTTTTTTCTCATATTTGACAGCTAGAATGAAAATAAGAAACAAAGAAGAGAGAAACCAGTAGAATAGCAGAAGGGAATTGGGAGAGGGAAATGGGAGAGGAAAAAGCAGGATTGAAGAAGGGAGCAGTTTAAATAAAGCTTTGTACACACATGAAGGAATCACTACCAATCTCAGTAACATACATGGGGAGAAATGAAGAAGTGTGGCAGGATATGGAGGAAAATACACCAAGAGCTGGGTGCATATATGTTTGTATTATTTTGAATCTCACTATGATGCATAATTACAATGCAGAAATACAAGTATAAAAAATAAAGTACAGTCACACATTGCTTAACAATGGGGATGTATTTTGAGAGGTGCATCTTTAGTATATTTCATCTTTGTTTGAAAATTACAGAGCGTACTCACACAAACTAAGATAGCTATATCAGTTGACTTACCTTAGGAGACTACCATTGGTATTTGATCTGTTGCTGACCAAAAATGTTATGCTGACCAAGAAAGTGTATGAACGTAATGATAATAAATACTGTTCTTATTACCTGTCATTCTAGCCTTGTTCCATTTTTCTGACTGCTAGAACTAGCAATTGTCCTCTGGTAATTGAGTCTCCTTTCTGAATGCTGCCCTGTCTGTCTAGCTAAAGGGGGACACTGATACATTTTGATGGACAAATCATTCAGGGCTTTATGTCATTACAATACTGGAAAGTAGTTTCTCATTTTCCTAGTTTCTGGCCTCTGTGTACTTTCCTCCCACCTCAACAACATGCCTTATTGAGAATGCAGAGACCTGAGATCCTTTAAAAGTCAAAGTGACATGAACATTTAATTCCTTAAGACTGAGAATATGATTAGAGTTTTTTTCTTCAGTGAATACAGTAGCAATTACTACTAGTTTTCTAAGAGAAAGAAAACTGCAGTTACTAATTTCCTCCTACTCAGGCTCCAGTCACTCTATGACTGGGGACAAAGAGGTTCCATAGCCACACATCAGCTGAAGTTTCTATGGGTATGCTTCTTCCTATTAGGAAAACCAAAATCAAACCTTGGTGGAGCCAGGGCGGTGGTCTAGGGGAAGGGGAGAAGGGAAAGTGAGGATGATTGAAGGAATTACTGCCATTGGCTTTGTGTACATATGTGAAAATACCAATGTCAATTTCAGTGCCCTGCATGGAAAGAGGGGGGTGCAAAGGAAGGTGGGGAGGGGGCACCAAGTACTGTGTGCATGAATGCCACTGTCAAAAGGATTTACATTATGATGTGAGACTATAATGAATCAATAAAATAATATTAAAAAAGAAAACCAAAACCAAAGAGAAATGAAGGGAAGGACACATGTTGGACTTTTCCTTTTACCATGAATTATCTAAAACTTTTAGATCCTTTTACTCTAAAAAGAACTAAATAAACAAAATAACTCTTTGATCTGAGAATAGGTCATTTAGCTATTTATTCTGATAGCCTGCTCCTAAATCTATCTTAAAAACTAAAAGTAGCACTTTTCTTTTCCTTGGTCATTCACCAGACTTTCAATGATTCTCAAGAAGGTGACTATTATTAGAGGCCCATATTCCATTATCTGAAATATTTGGGATAATCAGATTATCTGTGCTTGTGCTTCTATATCAAAATATCATATACTGGGTAATTTATCAGCATTTATTTTTTCATTTTCTCACATTCTAAAGGCTAGGTGTCCAAGATCAAGGTACCATTAACTGCAAAAATCTGGTCTCTGCTTCCAAGATGGGGCCTTAGCTATCGCTTTTTTCCAGAGGGCAAGAAGAGTATGGGAAGCCTCATTTATAATGTTTTTTTTTTTTTTTTTTTTTTTTTGGTGGAGGTGGTATTGGGGATTGAACCCAGGGAAATTCTACTCTGAGCTACACCCCCACCTTTTTTATTTATTTTTTTATTTTGAAACAGAATCTCCTGGGTTGCTCAGAGAGTAACTAAGTTGCTGAGGCTGGCCTCCAACCTGAGATCCTCCTGTGTCAGACTCCCAAGTAAAGGGATTACAGATGTGCACCACCACAGTGGCCTTTTATAAAGATTCAATGCCACTGATGAGACAGGTACTCTCAAGACCTAACACTTCTTAACAGCTCTGCTTGTTAACACTGTCACATTGGCAACATCTAAATTTTGGAGGGGAAACACTTAAACCATAGTATGGCTGATTTTAGATTTTTTTTAAAAAAATTTCATTTGTATGCTTTCTCACATCATGATAACATAATTTCAATCTTAGCAAGTTGCCAGGTAAACTTGTCTTCTGATCTCCCATGCCCACAGCAGCACATAGCACCTTTATCCAGCTATTCCTTAATCAAGAAAGGAAATATTCCCTTTGACATTTTATTCCCTGTCATTGTGTGCCAATTTTGAATTTGTTGATTTTTTTTTTTGAATGAAAACAGGAGATCTCAAATACACTTCACACAGAAATAAAGTGTCTTTACCAACACCATTCATGATATACCAATCCACTACTTAATACTCTTCAAAGACTTTCCATTGTACTTAGTAAAAAACCAAAATACTTCACAAGAAGTGAAATTCCCTGGGGGATATAGCCAATTATTCCATGCAATCTTACATTATTCTCTTCTATTTGCTTTTTATTCCTGTATAACTCAAAAATATTTCTCTTTTAAGGCAATCTGTATTTTGTCTTACAGTTAGAGTGTTTTTCACCACCACTCTCCCCATTTCTTGTTTTTCTCCTGTGTATCCTTCTTCAAATGCTATTAACCTAAAGAGCCTTTCCCAACATCCAAAGTAGGCCACTTCTCTTATTATTTACATAAAACCCTGGTCTTCCAAGTGATCCAAATTTGATTTTATGTACTTGTTTCTTTGTGTTCTGGTTAATGTCTAGCTCCCTCAGTATATCTTGAGTTCTATAGAAGCAACATCTGTATCTTATGAGACAGTGTGATGTGTTCAATGTTTAGGAGAGTGCTGACTTCCTGAAAGAGCTCAAAACTGCTGGATAAATGAATGCATGAATAAATGAATAACTTAATTGTTAGTGACTAGCAGCTAACAAAGCAGTCTCACACTCATTATCACATTTAATCTCAAATCAACCATGTGAAGTAAGCAGGACAGGTATAATTAGCTCTAGGTTATAGATAAATATGTCAACCTTAAAAGTATTATGTGATTTGATTAGAATCACATAAGGGTAAGAATGATGTCTCAGATTTCTGAGTCTTAGCCTATTCCTTCTTATTATTTTCCTCAACTACTATATCTGTAAGTCTTTGAAAATGAAAGTGTATTTTGAAATCAATCTTACAGATTTCAATAGAAAAAAATTGTATGGCAGATTTATAGGTAGTTGAATACATTACTGGAATGGATATTGCTTCTAATGGTTTCCTATATCAAGTGGATATTGAAAAAAAGTAATGTACTTTGATTGATGCATTATAATTGTGCATCATAGTGAAGTGTAAAGTGATATAAACATATATGCACATAATACTTGCTTTGTTTCACTCTGGATCCCACCACAATACCCCCCACTCTCCCCGTACATGTTAGTGAGATTGGTAGTTATACCATGGAAAGAGATAAAGTTAACTTACTTGAGATCTCAGAAATACATTTATAAGTTGGGGAGAGAGTACACTAAGATAAACCTGACTTTGCGTTAAGGATGTGTGTGAAGACTGAAAACCAAGGGAATGAAAACGTGCCTACTATAGACAGAAAAGAGTATTTGGTATTAAATAGAGAAAATCACTTGTTAATTGTTTGCATGAGAAATCTTTGTGTGTGTGTGTGTGTGTGTGTGTGTGTGTGTTTGCACACACACGCACACACAAATGCAGTGCTAGGGATTGGACCCAAAGGCATTCTACCTCTAATCCACATCTCACAGTGCACCACCATGCCTGGTTGCATGAGAAATCTTTTTAAAAATACTTCTCACATCGTAATGTAGTTTGTAGTGATGATGATGTTCATGCACACAGTACTTGGTGGGTTTTCCCCCAGCTCGCTCCCTATTCCTCCCCACTTCCCCATATAGGGTATTGAGATTGACATTGGTATTCTAACATATATACATACTATCAATGGAAATAGAAGTATTGCCTTCTTTGATCCTCCCTCTATCTCCTTCCCCTAGACTCCACTGGAGTTCCTCCTTCATTATCTGGAGTCCCTCTGGTATCTTGATTATTTACTACCTTCTGCATATGAGAGAAAACATATGACCCTTCACTTTCTGTGAGTGGTTAATCTCACTTAACATGGTCTCCAGATCCATCCATTTTCTTGAAAATGACATTATTTTGTTCTTGATTGCTGAGTAGAATTCCATAATGTGCTTACCCTATAATTATGTAATCCATTCATCTGTTGATGGACATCTGGTTTAGCTAGGTTGATGATATCTAGGTTCCATATTTGGCTATTGTGAATTATGCTGCTATAAACATGGCTGTGCATATATTACTATAATATTCTGATTTCAGTCCCTTTGGAAGATACCCAGGAGTGGTATAGATGGATCATATGATGGATCTATTCCCAATTTTCTGAAGAATCTCCACACTCATTTCTATGATAGCTGCACTAATTTGCAATTCCACCAACACTGTAGAAGAGTTCCTATTTCCCAACATCCTCACTAGCATTTATTGTTGTTTGACTTCAAAGTGGAGGAGAAATAACACTATATCAAACAGGAAATATAACTCAAAAGATAGGAAACAAAAATCATCTCTCAATAATAACACTGAATGTAAAGGTCTAAACTTCCCAATTAAAAGGCATGACTGGCAATGTGCATTAAAGAACATAATCCAACCACATGCTGCTTGCAAGAAACTTACCTTACAGGCAAAGATATCCATAGACTAAGGGTGATGGAATGGGAAAAGATAGACCATGCCAATGAGACATAAAACAAGCAGGGATAGTAACAGTTATATCTAACAAAGCAGACTCTAAGCTAAAACTTATCAGAAGAGACAAAATGGGTCACTTCTTACCAATAAAAGGAACAATCCAATAAGAAGATATAATGATATTAAATATATATTCCCCAATTGTGGGTAAACTTACTTTTATAAAATAAACTCTTGGAACATTAGGTCTCAAACAGACCCGAATACAATAATATTGAGAGACTTCAACACACCACTACTACCACTATATCAATCTTCCAGGCAAAAGATGAGTAAAGATTCTTCAGAGCTAAAGAACACTATAAACAAAATGGATCTAATAGACGTATACAGAATATTCCAACCAACAACATCTGAGTACACATTCCTCTCAGGTGTTCATGGAACCTTTTCCAAAATTCATGAGAAATCTTACTGAAACTTTGTTTGTAGATTAAGGAGTATTTAGCTCTCCTATATGACAACACCTTGTAGATACAACTAAATAATATTGAATTGTTCAAAAATAGTTCAAAATGAGGCCATAAACAAGTAAAGCTATACGTTTAACGTAAAAGGCTGAACTGATCAATCCTCTCTTGACCTTATTTTTTCTATCTATAAAATGGAAAGCCTTGACTAGATGCTTCATAATGTCATTTCAATCCTTAATGTTATTTGATATGGATTCTAGAATTGGTGGTAGGTGAGAGATGAGCTAGTTGTGAAGTATTTACCATAAAATGGGTAAAAAAGACTGAACTGTTTCCCAGTTGCATATATCATTCTGTTTTAAAAGTAGTTTCTACCAGAAATGTTAAGTTAAAGCAAAATTCTGATACAGATTTGGAAAATTCCACACACCAGGTCAGGCCACCTCTGCAGTGATGGCTTATCACTTAGCATCTTTCAGAGTTTGAGGTCAAGTGCTGTGTATGAAAAAATAGGCTGATAAAAAAGAGATGCAGCCGGAGCAAAGGCAAGGCAGCTATCCCAAGAAAATATATCCTAACAGACTTCCAAATACACACTGTTCTCTTAGGAAACATGGAAATTAGTCTTCCAGGGACACTTCCATGATCTCTCACATAAGATTAGCCTGATTATACATGCCCCTGGATACAAGTACAGATTGTGAAACCAATTTGCTCATGATTCATGTAAGAGAAGACTTCAGTGTAATGCTTTCCCTACAGAAGAGCTTGGGATCTGAAACCCTAGAAATCTGGATTTGAATCCTGGTTCAAGAATTTGCTCTTTTAGTGATGTCGGGAACATTTTATTTCATATATGCTTTAGTATGTACAAGTATAGAAATATCTCTTTTTTAAAAAATTAGATAATTCATGCAAGTGCTTGCATTTCAAAATGTCATCTGTTTTCCTGTAGGT
This sequence comes from Graphiurus murinus, assembly GCA_004027655.1. Lineage (NCBI taxonomy): Eukaryota > Metazoa > Chordata > Mammalia > Rodentia > Gliridae > Graphiurus > Graphiurus murinus. The sequence continues at coordinate 4,615 of PVLC010005013.1, read as the reverse complement.
TACTCCTTATTTAAGAAAATTATTTACCAGACATGGTGGTGCATGCTCATAATCCCAGTACTTAGGAGGCTGAGATACGAGAATCACATGTTTGAGGCCAGCCTAAGCAAACTAGTGAGACTCTGTTTCAAAATAAAAAATAAACTAGGGCTGGGAGTGTATTTTGGAGGTAGGATGCCTCTGGATTCAACATTTAGTACCCCCTCGCCAGAAAAAAAAAGAAAATTATGTATATTTCTATGCAAACTGTCACACTCTCAGGTTACAGCTAAAATGAAAGAGACATACTATATTTCAAGATTCCTAAGAAATATATATTATGATCTTTGATTATGTTAAATTGATCTAATACTGGATGACACTGCATTTATTTGAGGTAATAAAGCACTTTCTAATTAGAGAATGTCTTTCTCATCTCATTTTTTAATAATTTTGTTTATTTTAGTTCCATTCCTGCTACTATCTATGAAGTATTTACTCCACTTGAGCCAAAGCTTCCTGGGAGATGCCCTTTATGATCACATGATTATCTGTTTGAAAAGCTCCCAGATTGCCAAGCAAAAAAACAAAAACAAAACCAAAAAACCAGTATGGCAATTGTGCAAAATTGTAAATCCTCTCACCTTTCTTCCATTTTTGTTCATTGTAAATAAATAATGTTTGTGTACTCAGCTAGAGAGCATCACATCTATTAATTGGCACAGAGGTTGCTACTGTCTATATTTTTTTGTGGGGGGGACTATTTAAGGCAGAACACATGAATTCCAACTCAAGCATTTCAGTTACTTAAATACTTTAAATGTAGTTCTCAGAGAGAGCATGCACAGGCATTGCTCTTGATTATCCAGATATAATTAGAATCTTATTGCAGAAAAAATAATATGAGAACTAGCATCTTACTTCAAAGACAGCATGAGGTTTTTGTGAAGATATGAAGAGCAACAAGGGCAGGTATAAGCACTTTTTAAGCAAGTAATAAATTTCGAATAGTTCACAGTGAAAAACAAAGCCAGGCAGGGGCAGGTGGTTCATTGCTTTTGTGCAACTGTTAATTTTATGACCAAGAATTTGATCAGATATTTTAAGAAATCTCAATGTGCATATTTGTGTTTTGTAGCTTAAAAAATTGATAACTAATTTTGGAAGTGATTGAGAAGTGTGAAGAAATCTAACAAACAGTAGGTCATATATCACATTTTACCATTAACTCTTCAAGTACCAGGGTTTTTCTAGTATGGTCACAGACACCAAGGTCTGGAAATTGTTTGAATGGTTTTTTTTTTTTTATTTCTTTATAAATACTCACAATGTATTTGAGTACATTAAAAGTTGGGAAAATTGCTACAGTAAAGAATGTTTTTCAATTTTGTTTAATCCAGCATGTCCCAAATTTGCCTGGTCATGGAATCTTACCTTTTGGGAGTTATAATACCTATAAAAATTGAAGTAATAAATGTGGGGAACTCTGGGTTAAGTATTAGCTATAGAAGAGAACAATTCAATTGCAAATACTTTCCTGGTAGCTGATCAAGACTGATCAAGTTTATAGTATCAACACTTAACATGTCATCATGAGTTAATTTTCAAGATATAGGTCCTCTTATTTGCCAGAGAACAGTATTCTAATGGAATGGAGGTAATAATGATTTTACTAATAGCTACTACTTTGAAAAGTTACTAAAAGACTTGCAATTAATATGCAAGATATTAAATGTTTCATTTTTATTTAAACCTCATAACAAACCGAAAAGTCATATTGATATTATAACTTATGTATTCAAATAAGAAAAATATTTAAAAATGTTAAGTAACTTGAAAAAAATTATACAATTAAATAAGGTAGAACTGAGAATCCTATCTATATTTTCTGCTTCTTAATTACCTAGGAAAGAGCATTGAAGGCCAGAAGTGACAATCTACAAAGGAACACCACTGCCCCCTGGAGCCTGCACAAAAAGGACAGTAGCCAAGGTGAAAGGTCACTGGAGTCCTACAGAGGTTGGTCAGCACAGATATTTAACTTAATTCATATTTTTTATGCTGATATTAATGAACCATAGAAGTTGGGAACTCAAAGAATTTCCTAAACTTATTTCATATTCACATAGGTCAATTTTTCTGAATGGACTCCCACTAACACCTAATTTGGCAGTAATCTAATGGTGATAAGTATGCATTGATCTTTTGAACAAATAATGAATTCACTTAAACGATTAGTTTATAATAAAGAAAATAATTTCCCAGTGGAAAATGTCCACCTGTTATTTTAAATTATGTACATTTCTAAATCTCATTTGAAAACTTACAGAGCTAATCTTGTAATAGTAGATGTTAATGAATTAATGAAATGGTTAAAGTTGGAGTTGATTTATTCTGTATATGAGTTAGTGAGAGATGGTAGGAATTTAATTATACTGTGAGGTTAAAAAGAAAATAAACCAGAAATATCACCTTTAGGGTGTTGAGTGAGAGTAGAAATAAACCATTCCTTATGGTGATCTTTTAACTTCTTTACAATATTTGCTTATTTTTCATCAGTGATCAAAGCCTATGGATCCCATCTTTGAATAATCTCTTGCTATGTCCTATCTTTTCTATACTGATGCCCTGGTTCATGGAATAGCCATTATCGAACCTGGGCTGCTACTGTCTTTGGTTCTGCTGGCTCTTTTGTGTCAACCCAAATACAACTTCTAGAATGATCCCAGAATGACCTTTGATACATAGCTTTCAGTTCTTGGGTACCCACTTAAACATTTTGATGTTACAATGTCATCATTATCATTCACAAATGGGATGTAGCCTTACATTTTGGACTCATTTTCAAGTATTTTCTTCTTTAATCTTTATGATTTTTTCTCTATATAAGAAGACATATTTTATTTATTTAAGTTGTATGTTTTGAGTAAATTTTATTTTCTTATTTATCTAAATTCCTCTTTCCTACTTTCTCTCTAGATTTCATATATGAGAGAAACTTATGACAAACATACTTTATTCCAGTTCAAAAGCTATTATAGCTATAAAGGATTTTAGAAGAGGTAAAATTAATTATGCAAATGTAAGACAATTGGTTGTGCTTCTTGGAGGGTGATGTTGACAATGATATTGAGGCCATCTCTTGAATCCATGGGAAATAACTGGTTGGTAATGTCTGCAAGGAAGTGGGTAAAATAATTAAACTGCCAACTCACCTTTAGACTTTAATCATTTAGGTCAGTTAAGCATTTTATCCATATAAAATGGAAAAACAAGAGTTGAAGGGACTGTGCAACACAACGAATATGTGACAGAAATAGGAAGCCTTCAGTCTTTTGTTCCCAAGATCAATGAACTTTCTCTTGAAAAGAATTGCTTTCTGATAATTAATTTTCAGAGTCTTCTTCTCAAGAAGCACAACAGTATAATATTATCTGAAGATGTAAGAAGTAATTGAGAGTAACTTTTATATCATTTTAAATTTTGAATATTTCACTCCAAACAAGAATAACAGGGAATAGAAAATGATTCTTAATCTGTCTCTGCATGTTCCTTTATTCTTCTGTGATAAGCTGATATTTTTTATTTATTATTTTATTTATTTTTTATTGGTGCACTATCATCATACATCTTTGTTTGGTAAAAGCTGAGAAAGGCATACATGCACACATTTCTCATTTAATCCTTCCCCAATTCTCACCCCACTCACCCTCCCTCCTTCTCAAGTTCAGTTTAGTGACTGACTTTGATATGTTTGTGAAAGTACATCATGTGCATTAGGGTGTCCCCCTCTCCATCCATCACCTTCTGTTAAGTCAAATTCTTTGCTCACCTAAGGGTTCTCCTTCTTCCTCTGGAGTCTCTGTTATGTCCCATTTTCTCCCTAGCTTTCACATATTAGGGAGAGCATATGATTTTTTACTTTTCATGACTGACTAATCTCACTTAACATGTTTTCCAGTTCCATCCATTTCCCTGCAAATGACATGATTTTGTTCTTCTTTATGGCTGAATAAAATTCCATTGTGTACACATCCCATAGTTTTGTAATCCATTCATTTGTTGAGTGACATCTTGGCTAGTTCCATAGTTTGGCAATTGTAAATTGTGCAGCTATAAACATAGATACACATGCGTTGTTCTGATAGTTTGGTTTCCATTCTTTGGGGTAGATGCCCAGAAGTGGTATTGCTGGATCATATGGTAGGTTCGTTCCCATTCATCTGAGGATCCTCCATATTGTTTTCTAAAGTGGTTGCATTAATTTGCAATCCCACCAGCAATGTATTAGGGTTCCCACTTCTCCACACCCTTGCCAGCAGTTGTTGTTGTTTGTCTTCTTTTTTTTTTTTTTTTTTTTGAATAGGTAGTTTGCTTTTATTTATTTATTTTTTTTTCCCTGCAAAGAACATAATTTTATTCTTCTTTATGGCTGAGTAAAATTTTTTAGCATGGAATTTTATACATTTCTTGGGTACAACAGGGTTAATTACACATTTTTGTTGGGTACAAACTAGTACAGGTAAAGACATCCATGCACATATTTCTCATTAACCCTTCCCCAATTCCCACCCACCCTCCCCCTATCTCCTGGTCAGTTTAGTGATTGACTTTGATGTGATCTTATAAGTACATC